>JABCQV010000408.1:0-46361 GCA_013186375.1 Fusarium aywerte | reverse complement strand
TTTTTTTTTTTTTTCTCTTTTTCTTTTCTTCCCTTTGAGCATGGACGATACGAATTAATAGAGTTTATTATTATGCTTCAACGATTAAAAAACCAAAAAGATACGAATACTTCATCTGTTCCTCAGCTTGGCAACAACTAATTCCCTCTATGGAAAAGTGCCCTGACTAAAAACGAGTCTAAGACCCAAGGATTCAACTAAGTAACTTTAACCATTTGACAGTTCAACGACTTTGCCACTGAAAGGAAATGGGGTGGATTAGATGGACGTTTCAAGCGGCACCCGCAAGTCGCGGCTATTAATGAGAAGCTAAGAAGTATTCTAATCAAGTTGGAATGCCATGACATTGTTTAAAGAGTAGATTATGAATAGGTAGTTAATCTAGCGACGTCGACAAGACAATTCGTCTAATATGTATTTCCCCAGACTACTTTGTATACGCAGATGGCGACGTTGGGGGGGCACTCTATTACCGACACTGGATCCAATCCGTTTATATCAGCCGGGGGGGCTCTTGTATAGTATTGTACTGTATTTGTATATTGGGTCCAACGGATAGCACCGTCTCGTATCGCATGCATGCATCAAAATCCCACCATGATAATAAATTACCGATTCCGCTTAATTCAGCCTGTCCTGTCTGTGCTTTCTATTGTTCTTTCTTATACTCTGTAGGGCTCTCTTTTCTGTTGATCGATGCACGCGATCGGCCAGGCTGCTGACGATCGTTGCCTTTTTTATGCTTGTAACGATGTTCATCACCCGTAGCCGAATTCAATCTAGCTTGAAGTTTGTTTTCTTGTAAGTCGAACAATAATGAGCACTACATGTCTATTGTCAAAAGTTGTTGTTTGCATTCGAGTACAGATTGATAGTATCAAAAACAAACGTTGATATCAAGGACAGGACCTGTTTTATAGCGTCTTGAATACAATAACTATTGCATGATAACAATCCTTGCTTGAAATCAGTCAAGTTGCTGACTTTTACATTGCATACATGAATTTCAAGTCAACAAGTCACAATCCACTAAACGGGTTACCGGTCTAGTGTAGTCTGAGCTGCCTGCAGCTTACTCTAGGTGCTTTCAACTCCCCGCCCCATGGATGGATGACATGGCGCCAGACTCAATTGGCTGTATCCATTTCCGCGCAATCCGCTGGGCTCAGACCGGTAACCATCAAGTCGACGGGGACGGTATTTCTGATTTGTCCCATCAGTTCCAACTCCATTTCCATTTTGAAAACGAATGCCCTTTTGACTGTGACACATCACAGGTAATCATCTTTCATCTACTGGGAGAGTACAATCATTGCCACAAGTTCTGCAGTACCTATGTACAGTCGGGTACCATTAAACTGAATGGTACTTGCTGAAACCGAACTACAAGCACTACCTACCTACCCTCGCTCACTAGACTAACATCCATCTTCCTCCACGCGTCGGGTTCTCTAAAGAGCCAAGCTTTATTGCTGTTGCAATACCATCCAACCAACTGCAGACGCCGCCCCCCCCAAAAGTCTCCGCTGATCGCTGCCCTTTCAAACAGCACTCTCCTCCCAATCTCCATCCACCTCCCCCAGCTCTTACATCCCAAATCCCGGACAGTCTTTTGCGTTCCCGTCAGCTACAGCTGCGTATTCGCACGACTCGCTCCTTTAGACTCATCCCGCACAAGGTCAACTACTACTCACAGAGACCAGGCACACCAAGATAGAGGATACGCGCACCATCAAGGCAATTTCATTTCAGTATATCCTCCAGCTTCTTTTCGCTTGCCGGTCGCTGCTGAAACGGTTGCCATCCCCGGAAACACCGAGTGAGCACACCACGGATAGAAAGCTTTCGCCTCCCTTGGCTGTGCTGTCGATCATCGGTCCACAATCACAACGTCCCTCCGCGACGGGTACCTCGAGTTATTCTGGGCGACGGCGATAGAGACGGCAAGAGAGGACGACGCCGAAACTTAGCATCCACTCAATTTTACTCAATATCCAGATTCAGGCGCCGAAACGAGCCTCATCTTCGCTGTGTTCAAGTGCCGTTCGATTTGATTTCACCTTTCGAGCACGACTTCCTTGAACCCCATCGTCTGCGCCTTGAACTGACCACTTCCAACGAAATTGACGATGCCGCGTCGCCGCGCTCGACCCTCGGATTCTTTCTTTTAGCCTGCCTATCATGCGCATCGCCATTCGCGAGCAGCTTGCAGCCCTCGTTCTTCTCGCCGTTCTCGTCTCCCTCGCTATCGTCTCTATCCCAACATGGATCTATGTCAACCGCTTTGTCGTCGATATCGAGCGCGAGGGCTTGCAGCTCACAGCCTCCCTCAAGGCGTCCCGGATTTCGGCGGAGCTCGACCTCATTGAGACCATCGCTATGACAATCTCGTCTCGAATTCTCGTCCAAACTGCACTTACCAACCATTATATTGATGAAGACGATGACTGGACAGATGCCCGCAAGGATCTTGCAAGTGCACTTTCCTCTAGCACAAGCTCGGGCTTGCTGCAGATAAGGCTATATTCGAGGAACGGCACGGGGACCAAAGGCGGCGTTTTGCTCAATGTGACATCTCTTTCAGTACCAGAGATTACACTCCCCTACCAGGAATCTTCTGGATCCGATGTTCGCCTTGGTGACTCTGACCTGGGCTACCCCCCAAGCCTTTTCCCTAATATTACATTTATCGACCTTGGATATTCGAACAGTGTGCGCAACAACACGACCGCATTCGCAGCTGAGGCATTTCCAGGCGTTCGAATTGCTCGCGATGGCGGTTTATTGCTCGGCCCCCTGGTCCTCAACGAATCCGCATCTCTTTTGTCCGTGACCATTCCCGTTCGAGACAACAACGATACTTTTATTCTGGGCTACATGACCGTGGTCAGCCTTGCTCAATCGCTCACTGCGGTACAGGAATCTCGTGAAGGACTTGGTGAAACAGGTTCCGTTCTGCTTATAGGCCCGACAGACCGATCCAACCGCTTCAACAAGACACAGCCCGCAAGCAATGCGACATACACCCCTAACCGTGCTAAATTTGGCAATGTCATGGTCAAATTTGTCCTTCCTCCAAATAGTCCAGAGGGACACAAGGATCTTCACGACGTTCATCAGTTTGTAAACGAGTCCGGCAACAGGGCATTTCCGGTCAAGAACTATCCAGCTGCATTCGATTCATTCACTAAACATTACGCTACGGTCAACAACGCCAGTGCTCTGCTGAATACTCACAACGAACAAGACGCCCGTGTTGCTGTTGGCTTTGCACGAACTCAGACCCCCCTAGCAAACTGGACCGTCCTCGTTGAAAAGGCCAAATGGGAGGCTTACAAACCCATCAACACTTTGCGGAATATCCTCCTTGGCACTGTCTTTGGTACCGTTGGCTTGATAGCATTGATTATCATCCCATGCGCTCATGTCAGTGTTTTGCCGATTCGAAAGCTCAAGGCTGCCACAGAGAAGTCGGTCAACCCCCCAGGGTACGAAGACTCGTTTATTGATTCCGATTCTGAACTCGGGGACGAGATTCCAAGCTCTGGTGGCCAGTCACGACGTTCGAGAAAGAAGGGACCTATAGCCAAATTCATTCGACGGCTTCAAGGCAAATCTAATGGGCCCAGCTCGAGCCGAGACGTGGCCCGTCGGATGTTTAAGATCCCCGCCAAGGTCAACGATCGAAGACATTTTGTCACGGATGAACTTACTGAATTGACCCGAACCTTTAACGACATGAGTGACGAATTAGTGAAGCAGTACCTATCTCTCGAGGTCAAGGTTGCCGAGCGTACAAGAGAATTGGAGGAGAGCAAAAAGGCTGCCGAGGCAGCTAACGAAAGCAAGACTCTGTTTATTGCTAATATTTCTCATGAGCTCAAGACCCCTTTAAATGGTATTCTCGGCATGTGCGCCGTGTGCATGGAGGAGAACGACATTGTAAGGATCAAACAGTCGTTAAAGACGCTCTACAAATCGGGTGACCTGCTGCTCCATCTTCTAGAGGATTTGTTGAGTTTCTCCAAAAACCAGATTGGCCAGCAGCTTAACCTCGAGTTGAGAGAATTTCGTTTGGCCGATATTCGATCACAGATCTTGACCATTTTCGACAAACAGGTGCGAGAAGGAAAGATCAATTTCTCCGTTGACTTCATTGGCTCCGAAAACGTCGATATCAGCACAAGTCCAGATCGAATGAATGGCGAGACAAGGCTGCCAGCACTGGGTCCCCATGGGACTGGAAGGCTCAAGGACATGTGTTTATGGGGCGATCAGCACCGAATACTTCAGGTTATCATCAACTTGGTCAGCAACAGTCTGAAGTTCACGCCTCACAATGGCAGTGTCTCAGTACGCATTAAGTGTCTCGGAGAAACAGAGGCAGTCGCCGAGAATGAGAGTCGGGCATCGTCCATCTCAAAGAACTCAAGAAATAACTCGCGCACTGGGCGCCCCCGACAACGTGGAAGCGCCAGCTCGGCGCATTCAGGTGGTTCAGGCCGAAACTCGATACAAAAGTTCAGTGGCACCGGAACCGCCCTCTCTATCAACCCTATGGACCCGAAAGCGACACCACATGTGCAAGTTCGCGAGCGATCGCCCACGCCGCCTCCTCCAGGTGCCAAGTCTTATATTTTCGAGTTCGAGGTTCAAGATACTGGTCCGGGTATCCCGGACCACATGCAGCAAAAGGTTTTTGAGCCTTTTGTTCAAGGAGATCTTGGTCTCAGTAAGAAGTTTGGTGGTACTGGTCTTGGTTTGAGTATCTGCCACCAGCTGGCCGGGCTCATGGGAGGATCTATTAGGTTGAGGAGCTCTATGGGAGTGGGCACAACATTCACAATGCAGATCCCACTAAAATACGTAAAAGACCGGTAAGTCCTCTCCGCCAAAGGTGTTGATATCCATACTAATAATCAGATCCAGGACTTCCAGCACTGCTTCGAGCAGTATCAAATCCCGACCGACGAGCGTAGATGCTAGTGATTTCGAACCCCAGCGCACCGCACCTAATACTCCTAAGCCTGCCGCTGAAACAAAGTCAGTGGGAGTTCTTAACCCTCAACCTCGATTAGTCGGTTTAAGCCAACCGTACTTCGCTGCCGACACACCAGCTGTTAAGAGTACTCAGCAAAAGATGGCTGAAATCGATCGTGCCATGGCCAATAAGAGTGGCCAAAGAGTACGTGTTTTGGTTGCGGATGATAACTCGACCAATATCGAAGTTGTTAGCCGCATGTTGAAACTTGAGGACGTTTACGATGTGACGATTGCAAAAGATGGTCAGGAAGCATACGATCTAGTCAAGGCGACAATGGAGAAAAACCAGTCGTTTGACGTTATCTTTATGGATGTCCAGATGCCCAACGTTGACGGACTACAAAGTACCCGACTTATCCGAGAGATGGGCTACACATCCCCTATTGTTGCCTTGACAGCTTTCTCCGAAGAGAGTAATGTTAAGGAGTGCATTGACTCCGGTATGGATGAGTTTCTTGCCAAACCTATCCGACGCCCGGCCCTCAAGCAAGTCCTTAAGAAGTTTGCGACTATCCCCGAGGAGCCAGAGAACGAGAAGCGTTCTTCTTCGCTCAAGTCAAAAACGAGACTAAATGGGAACGCCGTTCAGCCACGTAAGGAGGGAGAGAACGGCGCACCCAAGGAAAAACATGGATGATCCCTTTGTTCAATATTCATGACGCATATACTGAAGCTTTCACGGGGAATATCTGCAAAGCGGCAGCGTATCACACACACCCACTGTTACACATATACCAAAGGGATGAGTATTTCCCATAACACGACCTCATACCACGTACATCCCTTCAATTGTTTCACGTCGCAAAAGTTTAGCGGGAGGAATTCTGTTTTTTTTTTTTTTCTTTTTCTTTCGGAGTTTAGCATTTTCTTTGTTTGTTCAACTGCGGGACACAAGCCAGGAAAAAACAACGGCCTGATATGTCTCGAATTCTTTGAGGTTGTCGTCATACGCATCCAGGACTATTATGGTCTTGTTACGGTCTAGTTTGGATGTTTTTTTTTTCTTGCTTTGGCTACCGCATACCGTCGATAAGCCCGTACATATATACATAGGCGTACACGTTTGGCCTATTTTCTAGTTTTTATTCCCCAGTCATGGAGACATTGGCAGTTGCTGGAAAGGGGCCGCGTGAGGGCGGCGGTCTGGTTACAGTATTCAAAGAGGGGGGTTAGAGAGAACAGGAATTGTGGGAGAATGAGAGAAGGAGAAGAGACGTATATATATACTTATGTAATTATTTATATGCGCATAATACTGTGATGAAGAATGAACAGAAACTTGTCACTTGGACGCATTACATGACGTTCACCTACATCTTTGTGAGTTGTAAAAGAGAGTTTTTGAGTAATGATAGCTTAAGCAAGTCAAAAAATGTGATATTAATAACCAAACATTGTCATGTTGCTGTGAGGTACTGATGTTGGCCTCTTGTTCAGTCTTTGAGACTGTTACGAATGGAGTTTTGGTCAAAACTAGCTTCATATACTGTGAGACGGAACCTCCTTACACACAAAAAGGCGCAGTGGCAGAGTGGTCTAATGCGATAGACTAGAAATCTATTCTCTTCGGAGGCGTCTGTTCGAATCAGGCCTGCGTCGGTGTTTTTTCTTTTTCTTTTTGTGGTTGTATCTGATGATACGGATCTTTTTGCTGATTTGTATCTGTTATTGCGACTGAGTTACAGTTAATCAGATGCCCAACACAGTGCTGTCAAACATATTCTGTTTTGAATAATTGATGAGTTAATTGATTATACAAAACATGTCACTACAGCATGATCTTCTGCTTTTTTTCAATAAGTTGCTTGAAATATGCATAATAAGCCTCTTTTTGCATGGATTCCAGTTCTTAAAATTAATCTACTGAGCCTTCTAAATGGCAGGGCATGTTTCAGGGGACTTTTCAACGGGGCGGTTGGTTAGTTACCCCCCGCCAACCGCTGGACTCCTTCCATTCATGGGCTGCACAGCCTGCTCCACCTGCCCTTGGATTGCCCGGAGTGCATAAGGAGACGGGTACGTACTCCTTCAATACACACGTAAGGCTTCACGAGCCACAGGCAGCGCGACCGTTCCAATTCTATCCCCGTCAGCTTCATCAGAGGGTCGCATATTTTTCTTCCCCTCGCAACCTCGAGTCCTTTCCATCAACAACAATACCCTATATCGCGCACACCGAAAGAGACGGATCGATTCTGAAGACGATACAATGGCCGACGACCAACCCCGTGGCATCGACCACACTGATTCCCTTGACTCCAATGATGGCCCGAAGCAGCCGGACAAGAAGAAGAGTCGCCGCCCTGCGAGTGAGTCTACCCCGAAAGAATGCGCTCCATACAAACTACAAATGCGCAAATATGGAGGGAAAGAATGCATGTTAATTGATGCAACTTAGATACTGCCTTTCGACAACAGCGTCTAAAGGCCTGGCAGTATGTCATTGCTACCCTTATCCCATCTGCTCAATCGCTCCTTTGATGCTGATACAATGCGACAGGCCTATTCTCACACCAAAGACCGTCCTGCCTCTCTTCTTCGGCATCGGAATCATATTCGCTCCCATCGGCGGTCTGCTGTTGTACGCGAGCTCTCAGGTACAATATCCTTGAAATGGCAATCCGACTCTACCAATACGTTCTAATGCGCAAACTCAGGTTCAAGAGATTCGACTCGACTACACCAACTGTATTGTCGACGCTCCCATTCGCAGCGAAGGCGGAAGTAACTTTACGGCAATGCCTAGCAGCGCTGTTAGCGCCGCATTCAAGAATTCTAACAGCTCCGTGAATGCTCAATGGGCGCGGGAGGTCAACGTCAGCACCACGCTTGGCAATGGCGTTGAAACCTACAACCCTCGATGCCATCTTAAGTTCACCGTTCCAAAGGAGATGGGCCCTCCGGTTCTCTTCTACTACCACCTCACCAATTTCTACCAGAACCATCGTCGATACGTCCTCTCCTTCGACACCGACCAGCTCAAGGGCGAAAAGCGATCCATTGGCGACATCCGCAACTCCGACTGCACTCCTCTATATGGAGAGGGAAACAAGCCATACTACCCTTGTGGTCTCATCGCCAACTCCATGTTCAACGACACTTTCGACAGCCCGGTGCTTACAAACCCCTCAGGGGCCACTGGCAACGAGACACGGGTGTACCATATGAGTAACAACTCGGGCATCTCATGGGATAGTGACAAGGACCTTTACGGAAAGACCAAGTATAGCTACAACGATATCGTCCCGCCTCCCAACTGGCAGAAGCGCTACCCCGACGGATACACCAAGGACACTCCTCCTCCCAATCTCAAGGAATGGGAGGCTTTTCAGGTCTGGATGCGAACTGCGGGTCTTCCCACCTTCAGCAAGCTTTACCAGCGCAACGACACCGAGAAAATGGAGCCAGGAACCTACGATCTTGTGATTAATGATCGTAAGTCAGCCCTCATACGTTACTCGTACATTTCATCTAACCACATATCAGATTTCCCGACTCGAGAGTACAAGGGTACCAAGTCTATCATCATTTCTACCCGAACCGTTGTCGGAGGACGCAACGACTTCCTCGGTATCGCTTACGTTGTCGTTGGCGGTATTTGCATTCTTCTCGGTACTGTTTTCACGGTCACTCACCTTATCCGGCCAAGGTTTGTCTCTGCATTTTGCTCTAAGTATACTCCTCACTAACTCGGCAATAGGAAACTGGGTGACCACACTTATCTTTCGTGGAACAACGCCCCTGGTGCCAAGTCTGGCCCCAGTACAGCCGTTGCTTCGGGTCGCGAACTCCGTCCTGGCGAGACCTAGTCAGCTCGCGACGACTTTCGCGCTCTTCTCGAGCATCCTGCAAGTCCAGCCTCTGCATCTTCAAGACCCCCGCTTAGTGCGACGGCCGAGTAGTCTGGTATATGAACCGAGCAATTGGCGTTAACTTGTGGATGCCAAGAGGAAGTGCTTTGAATCATGTTTGGTCCTTTGGATATGGCCGTTTGTTTTCGTCGCTCACGCGGCTCTTTGTTTTTTCTTTTTCTGTGCGACTACTCATTATTGCAGCTTCCGACTGTTCTGTTTTTGGCATTGAAAGGGTAACAAAGGCCTGGCTCCAACAATGGCCCTTCAACTCGAATCAAGCGGCGTGTTGCATGCCTATGCTTTCAAGAGCTTGAGGGAAAATGGGACAGAGAAAGAGCGTGGATTGTGTGCTTCGAACGTATCTTTATATGGGTAGGGAGTTTGGGCGCGCTGCGACTTGGAATCATGGATAGAATGAATTGAACTGTTTACGAAAGTTCTCTGAAAAAGGACGTGAAGATAACCACAACACTTGAAATGTTAGAATACGGCCAAGTACAGTTTTACTCACACAATAAACCGGGACATTGTACTGCAAAATATTGTCTAAAGTTGCTGAAAATCATGAATTATCTTATCCTAATCTGCCTGATACAACTGCCCTTGATCGATCCTGATCATCTCAAAATACACTGGGAAGAGCACCATCCTCTCGCCAACAATAGCTATATCTTAGGTATGCTGCCCCGCTATCCATATTGTCCCGTCAGAAGAACGCGAGAGCCCACGCATAAAGTAAAAACTGAAAAGAAAAATTGGATGTTTTAGTACAAATGGGGAAGCAACCATCCAGCACCTCGTCGTTTCAACTTCACACCACGATCGCGTGTCGCTGCGCTGCCACCTAGCGCTTGCGCTGCTTCTTCTTATTAGCGCCACGGTCTTCATCTTCCATGGCGCTCTCACGATCTCGTTTCTTAGCCTTGCGCTCTAGCTCATCCCAGTCTTCACCCTCGTCCTCACTGTCGAGCTCAGCATCATCATCGTCGTCGTCACTAGCATTGCTGCCAAAGTCGGAACCTTCGTCGCTAGACTCGGACTCCTCATCGAACTCGTCCTCGTCCATCTCGAAAGCAGACTCCTCATCAGACTGGTCTCCGTCTCCATCATCGTCTGAATCAGCTTGCAGGAAGGACCAACCACCGTCAGCAAAGAACTGATGGGTGTCTGCTGTGACCGTCTTCATGATAGTCGGCCAGTTGAGGTTAAGAGGACCTTCTGTGTAAGCAATATCAGAAGAGTCAAGATAGTCCTTGACTTGGTCGAGAAACTCGACAGGAATAGTGTTGACGTGGTAAGGAGGTCGTGTAAAGTCCTTGAAGACAAAGACCATATCAAAGTTCTTCAGACCGAACTGGACACGTTCAAGATGGGCGATTTCAACTTCCTCAATGGTGATAACCATGAAAGGAGGCTCAACAACCTGGATGAGACAGTCCGTAGTAGGCTGAACAAAGACATTGCTTCGGAACGGCACACCGTGGAATCCAAGTTCACGGATAGGCATGTCGACCTCGATGCCTTCGTTTCGGCCAGCCTCGGCGATCTTCTGTGCGAAGCCCTGAAACAGTCGGTCCAAGTCAGCTCTCCGACGTCGTTCCTCCTGCTCTGCCTCAAACTCATCCTCGTCACCATAGCGGTACTTGCGCTTGCGGTTACCCGTCTCATCAAATTGGATGTCTGTCGCTTCTCGGTAGAATTGGACATCCTTTGTCTTCTTCTTGTTACCGACAATAATAGGATCCTTCAGGTGAATGTGAATGATGACAATCAACTCGTGTTGGCAAGGCTGGAAGAAAAGGTGCTTGACGTTTGAGAACAGAACATCTACTCTGTGCTGAGCGTTCAGGGGTGAGATATATCGGATACCGTTTTGGTGAATCTCCACCTTTCCTGGTACTCGCTTGCCTTCCATGGCAGGACGGATGTAGACATTGTCCAACACAGCAGGACGTCGGTCTGGATATTAGTTAGCATCGTCTAGTCACAGGCATTTCCAAGTTGACTTACTTCTTATTTCGACAAGCTTGTCCTGCTCAACGACGTCTTCCATATCCTTCTTCTCTTGCTCTTTCTTAACCACATCGCGCTTCATGTTGGAGATTTGAGTTGCTATTTCGTTGTATCTCTCGCCATCAGACGACCGGAAAGTCAAGCTTCGGACAAAGTGTGCTGAGGCATCCTCGAAAGGCTGATCATCCTTTCTACCTACACCCTGACCAGGGGACAGGAAGTTGATACGCAGGAAAGACCATTCACCTTCATCGCTCTTACTGGCGTTCTTGATAGTGTTGATGTGGAAAGGAACAGGACGTCCCATAATGGGCAGCACAACCGTATTGTTCTTGCTATCAACAACAACCTCAAGGTTCTTAATTTTGCTGGGAAACTGATTGTCTCTCTTGTAGGACTCGAAGCGCTTGAACTTCTTGACCTCGCCTCCGTTCTGGCCACTTGTGGATTCTGAGAATCGCGCGAGACCTTCCCTTTGCTTCTTAGCTGCAAGTTCTTTTTGATGCTCGCGTCGTTTCTTCTCGATATCGTCATTAGCGACCTGAGTTGTGCGCTCTGAGCGAAGTCTTGTGGTTGTGATGTTCTTGGTCGCAACGGCACCAACTCGTGAGTCCTTCTTTTCCTTCTTAGGGGCAGGCTCAGCTTCTTCATCGTCCTTGAAGAAGAACGAGTTGGCATCGGCACTTGTGGGTGCCTCGGCGGTGAAAACCACGGGTTCCGACGAAGTAACTCTGATAGTATCAGTCAAGACCAGAGCATACACTTTGCTGTTCTTGTCCTGAGGGTGGGGGTTCTCAATATCTTGGAAACCTGTGTTGATAATAAGGGTCATGCCGTCCTTCAGGACTCTCTGGTTCTTGGCGTTGAGAACGAGCGTAGGGTCCTTGTTCTCCAATCCAACACCCCAGCCAACGTTCTTGAGAAAGTGCTTCTCCATTTCTGGCTTCTTGCTCTTGATAATACTAACCGCCCTTCCGTACACCTCCTTTGCTGTCATACCATCGCGAATCTCCTTGATGATGGTGTTGTGAATTAGGGTGAGGAGCTTGTAGCTGCTCTCTTGAGCTTTGTTGGGGTCAACCAGGTAAGTTCGCGCAATGGTCGAACAGTAAGACTTATATCGGAGACCCATCGCAGCAATGATGATGCCTGCATGAAGGTTTTCGTCGTTGGACTCGCCCGCGAATCTAAGATCGTACTTTCCACCACTCTGGATCGATGGTCCCAAAATCCAGTCCAGCTGAGCGGGATCGAGATCAGAGGGAAGCTTGCCCTTGCTAGGCAGCTGCACGGTCTTCCAGAACTGGGTGTCGTCCAACTTTTTATCGACCTTGTCGGATAACGTGGAATGCTTGACTTTCTTTTCGGCGTCAAGGATGTTGGACATCTCGTCGAGGAAGTAGGGGGTCATCAGGGCAACACAGGCCTTGGAGGCAGTTCGCATCGCTCGGAGTTCACTCTCATCCTTGACGGCAAAGGCGTAGGTGGAAAGAGCTGTAGAGATATCGACCTGTGAAACGTCCTTGCAGTGTTCAGTGAAAACCTTCTTCCACTCGTCGACGAAAGGTCCTCGGGATGTGTCTTTGGCGATTGTGCCAACCTTGTTCTACAGGCAGAATTGTTAGAAACATGCCAACTCGAAATGACGACCGACTTACTCCTGCCTCCTTAATCTTGTCTGTAAGCTTGACGAAAAGCTTCTCGTTCTCGGCGGCGTCCTTGCCTCGTACGAGCACTTCGATCGGAAATCGGCCGCCTTTGAGCTGTTCGAGATGTTTGGCTATGTCGCAATTAGTGTGAATCACTGTAGTGAGATAGTCAGTGTGGCAAACCTTTCTTTGCCGTTGTGAGAATGTACAGAGTGTCCAGTGTAAACAACATCAGGGTTGTTGGGAATTCGTATCCAAGAAGCCAGAACTATGGTATTATGTTAGCAAATTGTTCGCGACCATTTCGGGCTTTTTCGTGGTCGCATACGTGAATCGCATTGTTCTTGTGAAATTCGGGGACCTCCTCAACCTTGCCCATCATCACCACCAGAGACTGGGCGCCGTTGAATAGGCCATCTTTGGAGCGTAGGTCATTCTTCCAGGCCGTAGCAAAGTGCGAAATGCGCTCCTGGAAAAGCTTGCTGTCAATCTTGATCTCGGCCATCGTGGTTGATGGATGCGCGATCTAGAGTGACGAAAGGGCGAAAGTGACGAGGAGCTGATGACAGGAGGTTGCGACGGCGCGAGAAAAAAGTGAGGTCGCGTTAATGATCCAAGTGGAAGCTCCCTGTCACGTGATCTTACGCAGCGCGTTTCTTGGGTGCAATGATGATCCAAGCTCAAGTCAATCAAGCTGTATCATGAAATGACATCAACAGTTCAGACCATATATTTATCAATGGAGACTTTGATTGTTGTCTTGTCCTCTTAAATCGTCTTTGTTGCTTCTTTTCTTGTTCATGCAGACTCCATGCGAATACCAGAGGTGTATATGTTGAAAGGCGAAAAAAGTATTTGAAGTGAGCCGCAGTTGGAGTTGGTGGAGCAACCAAAGTTGAGATTGAATAACGATTGACAGGTATTTTTATAACTTTGACTTACGCGGATACACTCGACAACGAACTTGATTATATGAGGCCGTTGATCAGGTGCGCATATTAGATTCAACATGCGCATATGGTTTCGAGCTCTTTTATTTTTCTATATAAACAATAAACCTTTTTAGGCAGCACATCCATCTCTAAAGGTTTACTATTCACTAACTAAGCCAATACTATCCTTATCTGGCCGGTCTGGCATGTCGAGTTCATAATTGCAAACTCAAGACATATTTTTGAGCCGGTATGCTATCGTCTTCTCTATGAATTGGAGCTATACTGGCGGTACTTTGTCGGTTATCCATGTTATTGCCGTATTCAACCTCCGTCTCTCGGCGCCGATTCTCGGGAAGTGGAGTCGGGAGTTGCGATTGAAAGTCGACCCCGCGCTATTCCGGGTGAACATATAACCAAATGCGAGCGAATACCGCATCTCTGATATATCTTTTCTCTTCCGTTCGACATAAGAACGACATTTACACCATTGTTCGTACTCTAAAACTCTTCTTCCAAGTCGACCATATTTGAACAAAAACTTCGGAGCATACCACTTACACCAAGTCGATTACTCTGAATAAACCGCCATCATGAGAATCCCATACGTATCCAACCCTCCTGAGACCAATACCGAGGAACATGCCGACATCGTGAAGCGTATAGAGGAGCGCCGTGCTCCTCGACCTCTCCAGCCTTTGGACCTGGCTCTCCTTCACTCCCCTCATGTCGCTGACGGCTGGAATTCCTTCCTTGGCGCAGTTCGCACCAAAACGACGCTCGGTGACGATTTGCGGGAACTTGCCATTTCCCGAGTTGCTGTGTGCAACAAGGCGTGGTATGAATGGAAGCACCATGCGCCGCTGGCCGTCAAGGGTGGCGTTTCTGAGGCTGGGCTTGAGGCGATTAAGCAGGATACACTCGCCGAGCGGCCTGCTGAGCTTTCAGAAAAGCAATGGGCTGTGCTTCTCTTCACGGATGAGATGACGAGGAATGTCCATGTAAAGGATGAGACGTTTGATCGTCTGCGGGAGTTCTTCAATGAGCAGGAAATTGTAGAAATCACGGCGACAGTGAGCGAAACCACTTCACTAAGTATCAAACCTGATCTAACACCAACAATAGGTCGCATGCTACAACTGTGTAAGTCGTTTCTTAGTGGCACTTGATGGTAAGTCAACAGGCATTAATCATGTTCGTTCTAACTAAGACTGACAATCCTACAGTGGGGGAGAGAAATGGCACCGGTCCCGAAGAGGTGTCTGGTCATTGATCCAGAGATGCAACCTATGCGAACAGCACTGCCGTCCAAAATAACCAGGTGGCTGTACTCCCGAACGGCATTGGATAGCCTAAACATAAATATAGAGGTAGAATAATCAAGAAAAAGCATACAAAGGAAAGATCGCGGCATAAGACCACAGGAAAAGGGTATCATCCCATCTATGAAGTGAAGTGAAATCAATGAATCAAACTCCCCAAGCCCCCGTCATTGCCAAATAGCCCCGTCGTTAATCATCACTCATTCAACCATGCCTTCTGTAATCGGTAAAGTGCCCGTTGTCATACCGGACTATGCTGTATCGTCAATATGTTGGTGGCCACCAGGCCACACCAAAACGCCGTGTAATGTGATGTCCGTTCGATATCATCGCAGTGGACAACATGTAAGAGTTGTGCCTTTTCGCTATAACTAGAATCCAAAATATAAAGAAAGCCAGATTCTAAAACCGGGTCGACGCACGGAAATTATGGTGACCGGGAGTATGGTTTCGACATTGCACGCTCAATTGAGGCATGACGTTGATGCATCTTCGGCGAAGTTTGTAGCTCCTGAACGACGCCAGCCCAGCCTTTGCGACTAGGTTTGGGAACAGGCTCAGGATGGTTAACTAGACTCTGTGTGGTCGAACTGCGCAAAGGAGGACGGTTGACGATATTCTCCATCAAGCCTTTAGGGTGAGCAGGACGCGTGGGAGTCTTAAAAACAGGCGACTTTTCTAGATCCCTTGATGTGGGTAGGGGCGGTGGTGGTGGCGACCTTGAAGAGGGTTTCTCATATATAGTGGTGTTTGTGGTGTTGGTGTGTGATGCGACAACGCCCATGTAAACGACAAGGAAGCGCATGCGTAGCATATCAAGCCTACGGACACGATCCTCCAACCTCGCTCGCTTCGACGCCCATAATAGCCTGGCGGCAGTCTTCAACTTGGTGGTATCTTCCTCAAGCACCACGCTATTGATGTCCTCGCGCAAATCATCACCCGTCTTTTGAATCTCCCTTAGAAGCCGTGTCAAGCGGATCTTATCATCGAGACGCTGCACTTTCGCGACATCGCGATCATAGCTCTCATTTTCCTGGACGGAAAAGTCGGCAGTGTCAACAAAGGTTGTGATCTCGAGCGGCGCCGCTTGGTACGCGGCCGTATAAGAGGAGACGATCTGGACAAGGACGATGAGGGACAGAACAACAGCAATCAGAATGAGGATGATAGTCCACTGGAGCAGATTGAACTCGGCCATGGTTGAGCAGAGCGTCTGGATGGCAAGTCGAGGTGGTGGGTGAAGCTATCACGCATGGTCCTTGAGGCTAAATGTTTGTGAAAGGGAAGGGGGAGAGATGGGGGAGAGAGGCGCACAAGATACAGGCAAGGGACAAGAGAAAGGCAGCGATGACGAAGAACAGCGCAAGCGCAACCAACAACCAGTTACTAATTACCACTGTACCAGCACAAGTACAAGCACAACCCCAACGCAGCCCCAACCCGTGTTTGTGTGCGTTCTAATTAAGCACCTAGTTTCTAGACTCAGACAAGCCGAGCTTCCAGATTCGTGCTTGACGAGTGATGGTGCTGGGCCACTTGGTGCAGATGGCTGGGGATAAGAGGCCCCCCTGCAGGTGCAGGTGTAGCTAATGACGGCTCAAAGAAGGCAAGGCAGGGCAATAGGGTCATCACATGGCCAGTTGGAACGCGCGACTTGACGGCGTTGTAATTGTCTGACTGATGCTACTGTACGTACTGTGCATGGTCTAAGGAACCAGGTAAGCGGCGGATGAGCGCGGGAGTGCCGGGATGAGAAAACGGGTAAGATGGTCAGTTAACTATATCTGATGATGCTGACTGATTGTGGTTTACAGAATACGTTTATCCGTCCTGACGTAGGTAGCCATCACGAGTCGTTGTTGTCATAGTTTAAGAGGATGCACCATAGGCCTGCTCGAGATTGGCAGTCTTCAAGAACTAATGCTGTGCTGCCGAACCATACAGCGGGTTTTACCATGACATTGGCGGACTGTTCTGCATTCCGGGTGGGTTTATCTGCAGGTTGAGTATCGCCCATCGGTTGGATGTGACCAATTCTTGCAGGACGCTATTACTAGGCTTATTTCAGTAGTGCCAGGGCTCCAAAGCCCGTCGACATAGGCGTGGGTTCAAGGTCTGGAATTAGGGTTACCAGAAAGCCAGTGGATCAGTTGTAGGGCTCGAAAGGGAGTCTTAGACATTGATTTTGTTGAGGATCAACTTATGAAACAATTTGTATAACTTTGAAATGAGCTGTATAACCTTGTGGCTTGATTAAAATCGAGCGAGGGGTAAAGAGAAAAGAAGTTGGCTGGGTTTGGTGTTGAAAGCCAAGGATTTGGATTTGCCGGAATAAACTTGATTCGTTAAGGTAGGTAGGTAGGTTTGATAGGTTAAAAACGCCGCTGTCAGTTTGGCACCCAGTCAAAACCTCGCGGGCCGTTGAAGGGAAGCCGCGTGAGGTGGTGCCAATTATGTTCCCCCCTCCCTACATTTCCACTGACTTCATCGATGCCCTCCATGTACCTGCGCCAGTCTTGCAGCTTGTCAGAATCATCAGATCTTGCAAGCTCCACTGCTATCGTCTACACAGTTCCCGCTTGCCATTATCAACCCCTCATCTTTGCTCAACAATAAATAATCAATACTCATGACAGCCACGACTACGGCGACCGCCGACCCCGCGGCGCAAGCGCACCAATTTCCCCTCCCAAAGATCCTCGAGTACCCCGCGTCGACCCCGCCAATCCTCATCACACAAGGTGCCGAGGGTCGTCTTTACAAAACCACTTACCTGTTGCCCGATATCCCCTGCGCTCTCAAGTACCGTCCTCCTAAGCCCTGGCGACACCCGATTCTCGATCAGCGCCTTACAAAACACCGCATCCTTTCAGAGGCTCGCATTCTTGCAAAGTGCCGTCGAGATGGCGTCCGCGTACCAGCAGTCTACGCTGTAGACGAAGCTGCCGGGTGGCTGATGCTGGAATGGATCTCTGGGGGGCCTGTCCGTAAGAGTATCAATGATAGACTGGGAAACAGGACAGAGGGCATCGAGAACGACGCAGAGTTGAAAGATCTCATGCGCAGGATCGGTACCGCTATTGGTAACATGCACAAAGTCGGCATTGTTCACGGGGATTTGACTACAAGCAATATGATGTTGGAGCCTCTGGCCAACTCCCAAGACGAGAATCCTTTGCACGGAGAGCTGGTAATTATTGATCTGGGTCTTGCGAGTGGAAGTATATCAGATGAGGACCGTGCGGTAGATCTCTATGTTTTGGAGAGGGCCTTTGGTAGTACACATCCTCGGGCGGAATGTCTCTTCTCAGAAGTGCTTGATGCTTACGGTCAAACCTTTAAGCAAGCCAAGGTTGTACTCAAGAAGTTAGAAGACGTGCGGATGAGAGGCCGCAAACGCAGCATGCTCGGATGAAAGAAAAAAAAAACAGAAAAGCCGTCTTGCAGCCAATTTCCCTACCATAGTGTCTGAACTCCGTGTATCTGATGCTCGCTGTTTTGAAAGAAACAAATGGACGAATGATGCCACCACATTCCATCATGTATGGTTCCAGACCCAAACATACCAAGAAACCTTGCTGTTTAATCTTTTTCGTTTTCGACTGTTTCAGAAATGCTCAGTTATGATCCCACCAGCTCCGCGCCTGCAAAATATCCTTTGTTCTCTATGACGCCTCGATCTTGTACAAAAGCTGTGTATCGCACAACCCATTCAGGAACAAGTTCCCCTGTCAAACCAGTGCCATTGTTGCTTGGGTCGGCAAGAAGGCCTGCACCCTTGGGGCCATGGCTCAGGAGCTCTCGTAAAGTACCGTGGGGAAGAATATCGATACGGTCGCCGTGGACGTGCAGTTCAACACCCTCGTCTTCCGCAAGCTTCTTCAGTGGGGGCGGGACATCGCAGCAGTTTCGTAGGTTGATCTGGTCAATAACGGGTCGGACAGTCGTGCGCTTGATAAAGGCGCCAAGTTTCTCGCTACCAAATTCGGCCACAGCCAGACGCTTCACGAGGCCCTGCTTGTGCAGATCCTCAAATACCTTCCAAGTTGCGAGCTCCTCCTCAAGATTTCCTTGGTGGGCGTTGGTCTTGTCTGCCTCCCATTCACAGCTACCCTCGAAGGAAATTCCGGGGAATGACACAATTAGTAAATCGATTGTGGTGATGCCGAGTTCTCTCCGGACCAAATCCAAAGCTTCTTTCACGTGTTGCTCACGAGCATTGTTGAGCATGCCTTGGAGAACGAAGAACTTAACAGTGATCTCATACTGGCTGGGTTCTTCTTGTAGGCCTGCGGCGTTCCAATTAATGCGAGGAACGTATAGCGCATCGTCCTGTTTCTCAGTCCAAAGCTCGACAGCTGTGTGGTTGCCATTGGGCGCATCGCCGTTCGTGAAGCCGTTGGTTCCTTGTGTATCGATCGCGTAGTCGCGCTGAGCCTCAGCAATGTTATCGCGCAGAGAATTGACGAGTTCAAGGTTAGATCTGTTGTTGCCGGGCTTGCGAATAACGGAGGGGCCTGCCAGCATAACATTGCTGCCGAGAGGGGTTTTGTAAGCATAGGGCCGCACACAAGTCAGATACAACTTACGCCGTGGATAGAATAAGTCTTGTCATGATGAGAATCTTAAAATAACTCGAATAAATACCCCTTGAAAGTATGGGATGGAAATGATAAAGTGGGAAACAATTCAAGTCGAGACTTTTAGTAGAGTGAGAGGGAATTTTTTGCTGTCGGTGTCTTCGAGGCGTAAACTCGGAGACGCCAGTCAAGCTACAGACCAAAATGGTCAATCCCAAGGCGTGCCAGTGTTGCCGAATACGTGGGGTAAAGCGGATAGCTTAGTAATGGTTGTTTATTGGAGATGGAAAGGATTTGAAATCACAAGCAACGTTTGATATTAGTATTATTTATGTTTGGCATGTCTGCAGCATATCGAACCATGTTCGGAGAAGATGAGATATGACTGAACGAATGAATGACCGAATGGCTATGCACCCAGCTAGTATACTTACTGTGCTGAGATACTGAGGTAGATAATTACGGCAGCAAGCATTCATGTTGGACTTGACATCAACAATAGCGCATAGTCGCGTGCTTGGTGATACATAGAGATAGTCTAGATCAAGACAAAGCATCATTACTGTCTTCCATGTCAGGATTGAGGGTCTTTAGTTGAGGATCTAAGCATGTTGCATATAGCATTGGCCTGAGAATCGTGCCAAATAACAAATGGCCTTCTGATCAATTGACTCAGTTAAGAATTCATAAAAAAAAGAACGTTCATCATGTCTTTACTTTAGGTAACTGCTTAAACTCAATCGGTTTTGTCGCTGTAGCCACTGAGATGGATGTCTCGCTGCCTGAGTTGCCGACTCAGGCAAGCAGTGTTAGAGGGTCTGGGCCTTAGTGGATTGGCTGGGGCCTGGGCCACCTCATCATTGGACCTTTGCCCAGCTCGTCACCAACCCGCCTGAATTGCTTCCGTGTCCACCTCAAAGCCAGAATTGCATCCTCCGTCATCTCTCGAAATCCGTCCCTGACTTTAACCTCGCCTCCAAGCAGGCTTGATAAATCATCATGGCGATCCAGTATGCTTTTCCACCGCTGCTCAATCTCTCCCACCCGCTAACAAGGAGTTAACTTGGCAGCTACCTTATTCTCCTATCCCGCCAAGGCAAGGTGGTGCGTACAGTTGCTCACATGCACAGCTTAACTTCATCACTGACTAGCCATGACAGCGCCTTGCTAAGTGGTTCTCAACCCTCTCACCCAAGGATAAGGCCAAGATCGTCAAGGATGTATCTCAGCTTGTGCTCGCTCGTAGAACGCGCATGTGCAACTTCCTCGAATATAAGGGTCAGCTTTCCTCGGCCCCCTTTGTCTGGAGGAGCTTGGGCTGACTTTGAACAGATACTAAGATCGTATACCGCCGATACGCATCGCTCTTCTTCATCGCTGGCTGCTCTTCCGAAGATAACGAGCTGATCACCCTCGAAATTATTCATCGATACGTCGAACAGATGGATAAATACTACGGCAACGTGTGCGAGCTTGATATCATCTTCTCCTTCACCAAAGCATACTATATTCTCGACGAAATCCTTCTCGCGGGCGAGCTGCAGGAAACGAGCAAAAAGAATGTTCTTCGCTGCATCGGTCAGCAAGATTCACTCGAAGATATGGAGGTGAGTGACGACCAGCTTGACAAACTGTGAAGTTTTGTGATGGCCCGGCAACCTACACCCATCTACCCAGCATCGTCGCAAGCCAGCTGACGTCAACCTTTCCATAAGGTCGAGGACGAAGT
The DNA here is from genome assembly GCA_013186375.1 of Fusarium aywerte. Taxonomy (NCBI): domain Eukaryota; kingdom Fungi; phylum Ascomycota; class Sordariomycetes; order Hypocreales; family Nectriaceae; genus Fusarium; species Fusarium aywerte. The sequence goes on along the minus strand of JABCQV010000408.1, from coordinate 25,236 downwards.
TACAAAGATCATGTAAAACCTCCTCGGCGATCTTGTAATAGCTGTCCGGCACTAGTTCGACATCGCCCCACGAAACGTCGGATCGACCCATCCAATTTCATAACAAACGCTTTTATACGGACTACAGCATTGTCACTGGCTGAGGATTGACTTTGGATCAACAGGTCGACGAACAAATAATAGGGTCGCTCAAGGAGACGGGAGTTCTGTAATGTGAAAGTCTCAGACGACTGAGCATCTCTTCAATGGGGAAGAGAGGACACGCATGTTTACATGGTGGGAGTCGGCGCAGATGGTGTTTGGGAGTCTCAGGCCGAGAAGGCCTTGTTTTGTAGATCTTTGACGGTGGAAAACCACCTTCTTTCATATCAAGAGATGAGGCCTCTGGGTGATGGTGTTGCGACAGCTTGCGGCGATCATTGCAGATGCGCAATGTTCGGTCTCGCAGGCCATTCGCGTCAGCATTGATGGAGCACAGACTGAGTCTTAACGCCAAAGCGAAAGAACTGCTACGCTGGTCATCATCGGATGCTGTATGCCATTAAGAATGCTCGATTCTGGCACGTTTGCTTCCTCTATGTGCTCATCGAACCCGAACTCAGCCGCATTGCTCCGTCGCAACACCTTCACCCAGTACCAGAATCAAGAGAAAGCGATTTGACGTTATTTGCCTGTTTTCCTGTTGCGTTTTTGAACTGACATTAGATCATGACTTGAGTAATGGATCCGTTTCATTGTTGGAAGGCTATGCACCATGCGATGACAGGGCTCGACAGAAACGCGTGGTTTCGGGACAGAGTCCCATTCGCTCACATTGGTCACTCGTGGGGAGCTGGCGTTAGAGAGGGGCCCCCCTTATTGCAGTGCCGCAAACTTACGCATTCAGATCTTCATCGGAACCACGAGATTGTCATTGAGAACATGGCGAATCGATTGGACTGTAAGTTGACATCAAAGAAACTGCCTATCAATCAGGGAACTCGAATTTGTCTCATGAGAACCGAAAGACGAGGCATGAGCTTTTATGACAGGGCAGGACGCGGCCTGGCTTGGCCAGACTCTAGCCCGAATTGACCCTGAGAGGTGGCCTTGACCCTGACAGTACCGAAACCCAGCTGGCGCGATCTGGATCCCCCGGAATTGCCAACCTACATTGGCCGAGACCGGGTTAAGCTCAGTTCAGCTCGCATCATGGGCTTAGTATCAGGATCCCGTGGCATGCCGCAGCATAAATCACATCAGGTTTGAGTGGGTTTCCACGTCTTTGTTAGACAATTGGAGCGACACAGAACAGCGTAACGCAACGCAACGCAACGCTATGCCACGCTATTACTAGGTATGCCACGCAAACGCAATTGCAAGACAAACTTGCAGCCCATCATCCGCTGACCATCCCCTCCATCCCATCCTATCCCATTCCTCCGTATCCCGAAGCCGGTCAATTCCATCCATCCATCAATTCATTCTATCTTGGCCCCTCACCTTATCAGTCATCCTTTCCCTTTACCTGATCTTGTGTTTCTTTGGCTTTGGTTCCACTTATGGTTTATCTAAATGAAATCATCATCTTCCACTGTTACTTGCTTATCTTAACAACTATTGCTTTCCCCTTTCATCAACACTTACAGTAAACCGATCCCCAACCAGGTACACCCGGCAATCTCCTACCCAATCTTGATCAGTCCCTGCGTATAGTACCTACACTCGTCGTCATCCAACATCTTTTTTTATCTTCGGCCTTTCGAGATTCGCAGGGTCCTGCCAGCTCCATCATTATCATTCATTACTGCCGCCTTTCAAGTTACTGATCGCGCCCCCTCCGGAACGGCACCAGGATCCGGCGATCTTCAATCACCGACTTCTTTCCGTCCAAACCAAGTCGCCCACGTTCAATCCCCTCTTCCTCTATCATCAGCTTCCTGGTATTGTTACCTTTCCGACCATCGCGGCCGACTTCAATAGCATCCTACCATTCGCACCGCTACCCGTCTATCGCATTACTCTCCGTGTCGCGACAACTGTCACCTCCCGACTACGGCCCACCAGTACTCCACGCTGACGCAATCTGTTCCCTTGACTGCTCAGTCATTCAGTCAGTCGCATCACGCACTTGCATCTCAGCGCATCAACACCACGGCGCTTTATCGCAAACACAGAGACCTGTCTCGTTTCCAGCCTCCAAGATGAAAGTAAGCGACTTATGAGCCCGCTACAACAATATGTCCTTTGCCATAACTCACCCGCGCACTGCAGTATCTACCAGTACAAGACTTCGAAGCGGTGACGAGTACGCTCAACTTCAACACTCCCGACTGCAACGTTACAGGCGGCTGCGATCTCTACACAACAAAAGCATCAGGCTCCGACAAGAAACTTTACAAGAACATCGACAACGACCTCAACTCGCAACATGAAGCTCTCCTTAAGCTTGGCGCCAGCCTCTCACCACCTGAGCGCGCTCATATGTTGGCCACATCACCAAGCATGCAGATGTTCTCACATTCAAGCGCTTTTGGTCCATTGTCCGAGCTTTCAAGTCGCAAGACGTTTGCGTACCTTATTGCGACGCTCAATGCAAGCCACCCACACTACGACTTTTCCCATGTGCTTAGGCCCAACGACTTCAAGCGCGAGCGGAACCTGCGTCGCGTCATGATCAACCTCGATTCCATCCTCCAGAACGTAAGACCGAATTTCGAGCCTAAATCCTTAGGGTCATCGTTGGGTAGCGAGGCAAGTTCAATCTGGGGCCCTCAGTGTTGGTCGTTGATCGATAAGGAGATGCATCTTAACGAGTGCACCATCTTTAGCTATCACCCGGATAGCGATCCTTTTGAGGAGGATGAGAGTGCGATTTGGGCCTCGCATTACTTCTTCTTCAACCGCACCTTGAAGCGAGTCGCCTACCTATATGTGCGCGTTGTACCGGTCATCTCCTCTCATAGCCCAACGCTTCGACCCACAAATCTTGCAAGGAACCATAGCAACCAGCAACTCGAGTCAGCTGGCGCACAAAAGCGCGCCAACTACTGGCTCGGTGACCAAAATGCGGAGTTGGTGCCATTCAACGAAGATGATGAGGAACTCAACGACGATGGCCTCTTCTGGAACCGCGGCGAAGACGGAGATCTCGTCGCCTATTCAGATGACGAGTTCGAAGACGATATCGACGACATGGATATGCTTGACAGGAGTCCTGACAGATTCATGAGTGAAGACGTTGCAGGTCGTATGGAGATTTAAGGCCGTCTTCATGAGAACAGTCGCTCATGATAGGGCTGATTCGAACATTATTCCTGGTTGATATCAACAATTATCACTTTCCTTTGAAATTGCTTTCATTGCGCTTTTTCGACATTCAACACTGCCCTCACCTCAACTTGGGTTACTCGATCGCAACAAATCGAGACGAAGGAGGCCTAACAGCACACAACTCTTGCTTCACTTCTCTGTTTATGGATGTTTTTGCATTATGCTTTTCTGATTCAGCATGTCGGTGTTTGTATGAAAGCGTGAGGCCCGGGTAGGCTTCGGTCGGTGAGAGCGGCTAAGGTCCGCGATATGAGGCGTTTCCGGGGATCACATTTCAAGTTGCTTTTTTCCTGGTGATGAAGGCACGTTTCATTATTGCTGTTATTGGGCGTTTTGTTTCTCGTCTCCTGTTTATCTATCAATATCCTTTCTATTGGGTTAGGCCATACTGCTCTGCTTTTGCTTGGACTAACGCCCATTACGGCTATGCCCTGATATATTATGAGGCTCTTGGGAGTAAGGATTTCGGTTGGGAATGTGTGAGATCCTGGTCGGCGCTTGAGGCATGGGAAATGCGGATGGGGCGGCTCCTATCGGTGATGATGCACATGACGGATAGGGGATATGGTTAGTCAGGCTGGTCTTTGCTTTGACACGATAATGCAAGTTTATGATTTCAGTTTCCTTCAACTTGATTTTAGGTCTAAGTAACCGCCAAGTTGATATTTTTGATGCATTCATTGCGTCACTGTGTCTGGTATGGACTCCCCAGCGTGATGCTGTATATAAGTTTACGTGTCAAAAGACGAGGCACAAAGTCGGACATATGTTTTATACCAGAGGGATAGACTAGAGCAACTTGTTTGGTTTGCCTTAGTACAAAGACTCTACTCCTTGTATTGTTCAACATCTTCCCCTGATAGTAACTGCAATACTAAATTTCCATGTTGATTGATCGTCACATAAGGACAATGGCTCGAAGTTGTAAGGCTTACAAAAGCATAAGCACCCACCAGATTTATGAACCGTCATAAGGAAGAGGTCAACCTGACTGTTGATAATGCCGAGTAGATCGGAAAACCTGAGCTTTAGTTGAACAGATATAGTTCAAGGTTAAAAACAAAATGAACCGTCATAAAACTTGATCATAATCTGTGGGGATCCGGTTCGTTGAGTGGCCAAGTTGAAGCACTTGAGCGAACTCCAACCACTTATATACTAAGAAGAAGAAGAAGGCCGTTCTGGTCTTTGAGTCCGCATCTCCGTTAACCTCGCTGCACTTCGGTCTACACGACCGCTTTTGCATTCTGGTGATATTAAGGCGGCGAGCAGTCAAGCCCGGTGCATTTCCAACAAGAACGAGCGTAGAATATCGTTCCCCTTCCATCAGTTCTGCGGGAGATTTTGAGTTCCTCCTGGGGATATTGGTAAAGGTAACAGACTCTGAAATACTGTTCCTTCCACCAGCCGAATGTCGTACAGCTCTCATCCTTCATACACTCCTGTGCGCATATCTCTTCATCGCCCTGGTTGAAATAGACTGTGCGGTATGGATTTACACCAGAACCGACAGTACCTTGGGTACCGCCACACAAGTCGGATTTTACTGTTGGCATAGCACAAGAGGCTGTATACTCGGCCACGTAGATGTCGTCAATAGCAACCAAACGAGTTTTCGACTGCGTATCTACTCTCGCAAAAGTGGATATAAGGTCGCCTTGCGCACCATAAAATACTGCGCTTTTTTGTCTGTACACGAAAGGAGAACCTTTTGGGACGGCGATCGTAGACTCCCTAAAGGCGTGTCCGTTACGGTTGGCGACGACCAAATTGAGAGACCAATCTTCGTCGGGATCGGAAACAGCGGCATACGTAATCCAGAGTTGGTACTTCTTATACTGGACCAGAGACACGGGCCTCCACATGTCAGTTGAAATTGTAGATCCTGGTTTCGTACCGAGAAGCCTTACGAGACATTAGCTAGGAGCTAAACCTGAGGTGGACAGACATATATTTGACTTACACAAACTGGTCACCTGTATAAGCCCGCGGCACTTCCTGAGAGGTACTGCTCTGTTTTTGGAAGGGTACAGCTACGCCCGAGAAATTTATACTGTATACCCATGCATTGGGGCCAGTGTTTTCTCCCTCAAAGCTAGGGTCACCAAGGACATTTGAAAAGACGGGACATGAGGCTGCAGTGGTAGAGGTCCAAAAGCTTTCTGTTGTGGTCGTGATTTCAGATGCAGACACTGTGGTAGATTCCCTTGTAGTAGCGTCCATCGACGTGGTAGTATCGGTTGTTGCAGTTGTCTCAATGGTATCGGCAAGATCGGCGGAAGCTGACTGGGCTGATCTGGTTGTATCGGTGATTGTAGTTTGCTCGATAGACATGGTAAGATCATTAGATACTGTTGTTTGGTAGGCGGTATCGCTATCAGTCGATACAGTAGTGTCCGTTGATAGAGTAACATCAGTTGAGGCAGTAATATCAGTTGGTATTGTGGTATCGGTCAACACAGTCGCGTCGGTTGATAAAGTAGCACCAATCGAGGTAGAAGCATCAGTCGATGTACGTGAGTCAGTGGAAATGGTGGTAGTGTCAGTTGTCGTGGTTGAATCGCCAAGTGTTGTGGCCTCGTCTGACAGTATAGTAGTGAAACTGCTTAAGAAAGCCGAGACATAGATAACAGTAGCATCGGAAGAAACTGTCGTGTCACTCGTAGCCGTGAGGCCGGTGAGAGTTGGACTGGAAGTTGTTGTCTGGTATGAACTCATGACTGAAGAATCGCTCATACTGGACGATACACTCTCGATGGGAACTGCAGAGCTCGGATACTCGGTTGAAGATGAAATGTCGCTGGCATCGTCAGAAGACGTAAAGTAGCTGGCTGAGGACGAAGTAGCAGTTGAGGCCCCTGATGTTAACGTCAAAAACGATGTATGCTTGGGATGCGGCCTGCACTTCCCAGCATCAACAGCCCGTAGGCTCGATGACGTTACAACCACAGCAAACAGTTTCAAGGATACCATCTTGACACGAGGTTACAAAATGGGCAGCTAATTCATCAGCTCTGAGGGTACTGAGTCCCTTTTTACTCCAACACCACAGCCATATCCTATAAAGGAAGCAGTGTAGGGGTATTTTCTAGTGCAGTTTTACAACATTGTGCGAGCGAATGAGAAGTATGAAAACAATTATGTTTTGATCTAAACTTTCAGCTGATAGATCTAAAGGAGAGCTCGATACTGCTTTTGTATATCTAGCGTCAGGAGCCATTGAAAGAATATTGGGCTTGGCAGATATTAGTGTATCTATAGTCTTAAAGTGGCATAATATGCTACTACTCAATCAATAGTCGCATCATCAAGATGGGTCTGTCAGTACTGGGCTCTTATGGACCTACAGAGTCTATAAGCCACGGCCATAAGCTCCGAGAGTGCTTTGACGTGATATGTGCAGTCAAGGCTCAGTGTGAATGTAGAAATCAGAGGTTGCATTTGAGTCAGTAAACACATATTTATATTTATTGCATATTCAAAAGTCACAATACTCTCGTGATGTGGATTACTCGACTGAGAATACTCTAGTATTCAACTCTTAATTACCTTCCAGTAGATATGATCTCTTTAAAGTAGAGTATACCAAGTTCAGTAGCATTTTTAAATAAACGACACCCGTTTCTTTCAAAGATATAACAATAATAGTCTTATTAGAGTTCAAGGTCGGTTGTCTTGGACGATAAAATAATACGTTCTTACCTAGACTGCTAGACTACCTAGCAGGCCTTAGGTACCTACAGTAGTAGTAAGGGTTCGTTTCTTATCTCTTATCAGCAATCTTGGTATAGAATGATTGACCAATCACAATACTTGAATCTTACTTTTCGCGGGGCCTAATCGTCTCTCCCAAATTTTTTCCTGCTATCAATTAATTATCTTGTCTTCAGCTTCAACTCAACCGAAGTCATCACAAAACAATCGCACGACGGCGTCCTTTTAACATAACCTCTCCCAACATTGAAGCAGTGCAAATCAGCTCTGCTTAACCTACTTACACCAGAGCATGGCCGTCCAGACGTCGCCATCGCTCACTTCTACCTCACATACTCTGACTGCCGCGCCGACCGCAATGGCCGCTCCCGATTCCCTCACAAACAGCCATGTTTTGGCCCTTCTAGAAACCCTCTCCGATGGCAAGCGACACAATTTCATCCAACCGACTGATTCAATTCCCACCGGTTCTCTTAATCTCGTCAAGCAAACCCTCGAAGGTTTTGCTTCGCAAGTCGGCGATGAACAGCAGGAAAGGCTAAAGGAGAATCGCAAGCGCAAGAGAGGCGCTGTCGGAAGTGAAGATGTTCTCAAGATGCGCAAAGTTTATATCGATGGTTTCGAAACAGGACAGGTTTGGCAACAGGCCAAGAGGATCATTGGTGGCGTCCTAAAGTACTCTGAGGAAGCCCTTGCCGAGCTGGAGGAGCGTAAAGAGATTGCTGCCAATGGCGCTGACGCATCAAACTCAAAGACAATTCAATTTGGAGAGGACGGTTTTGAGGTGGGCTCCGATGACGAAGATGAGAGCGACGAAGAGGTGTCTGGGGAAGAGGACGAGGAACAAATATCGGGAGACGAGGCCCTCGAGGACGAAGAAGAAAACGATAGGGAAGACGATGAAGAGGAGGCGTTCGAGGAAGGAAGAGACGATTACCAAGAGGATGATGAGGGCGAGGATGATGACCAAGAAGATGGACCAGTGGAAGAGTACGAGGAGGATCCCGATGGTCTTAACGATGGCTTCTTCTCTCTCGACGACTTTAACCGACAATCACAATATTTTGAGGAGCAGGATGCAAAGGGAGACCCTTACACGGATCAAGCAAGCGACGATGAGGAGATCAACTGGGATGCCGATCCTCTAGCTCCCTCCAAGGCTGGCTCAAAGCCTAAGACCCAATCAGCCGAAGATGACGAAGATAGCGATGAGGAGGACGGTCCCACGTTTGGCAACATGGATCTCTATGCCCCTGAGGGTGAAAGCGAGGACGAGGCTATGGACATGGATGATGTGGACGTGGACGATGAGGACAACGATCTCAACGCCAACGAGGTCTACTACAAGGATTTCTTTGCACCACCACCCAGGAAGTCCCAGGGTGGCAAGCTTAGAAAGTCTGTCAAGTTTCAAACTGAGAAGCCAGATGACGCCGACGTCGAGAGAGCTATGGCCGATGTTCGAAGGGATCTCTTCGACGACGAGTCAGAACAGGAAGACTCCGACGATGCACTCTCTGACGTTTCCGCCGGAGACCCCAAGTCACGACGGTCGGCTCACGAGCGCAGACAGGCCAAGCTTGCCGAGGAGATTCGCAAGCTCGAGGCTGCTTCTGTCGCCAAGCGAGAGTGGACTCTCTCTGGTGAAGCCGCTGCTGTTGACCGTCCTGTGAACTCACTGCTCGAGGAGGACCTCGACTTTGAACACGTTGGCAAGCCTGTACCCGTCATCACCCCCGAGGTTAGCGAGAGTATCGAGGACCTCATCAAGCGCCGTATTCTAGCACAGGAGTTTGACGAGGTCATCAAGCGCCGTCCCGATACAGAGGGCGCAGCTGCAGGTGCACGCCGCGGTCTTGTCGAGCTTGACGATAGCAAGGCTACCAAGGGCCTGGCCGAGATTTACGAAGAGGAGCACGTCAAGAACAACAACCCGGATAGCTACATCAGTCAGTCGGACGAGAAGCTACAGAAAGAAGAGAAGGAGATTGAGGCAATGTGGAAGGATGTCTGCGCTCGTCTCGACTCACTCAGCTCATGGCACTACAAGCCCAAGCCCACAGCTCCCTCACTATCAGTCGTCGCCGATGTCGCGACTATCGCGATGGAGGACGCTCAGCCTACGACAGCACATGGCGTCGCTGGCGAGAGCAGCCGCATGGCTCCCCAGGAAGTGTACAAGGCTGGTGCCACCGAGAACGCGGCCAACGGCGAAGTCGTTACCAAGGCCGGTCTACCTGTTGCGCGCCAGGAGATGTCACGCGAAGACAAGGCTGCTCGTCGTCGTCGCGAGAAGGAGCGTGTGCGCAAGGCAGGCGGTGTCGACGGCGGCAAGGTCGTCAGCAAGCGTGCCAAGATGCAGCGCGACGCCGTCGCCGACCTCAAGAAGGGCGGTGTCAAGGTTATCAACCGCAAGGGAGAGATCACCGACGTGGATGGAAAGAAGGCGAAGAACGTCAAGATTGCTTCAAGTGGAAACTACAAGCTGTAGTAGCAATGGTGAGGAGAAGTTGTTTCTTTTTTCTGTTTGGGTAAGGGATAGGGTGTCAAAAGTAACGAAGGGGTGTTTGCATGGCTTGCGAGCGATTCATAATAGAAACGCACTTTCATGTTTGACGCATGTCAATATATATTTACTATTTTCCTTCATGATACACCGGGATAGCTTTCAATCCTTTACAGCTCTGCGATTTTGTGATGATATTACGAATATGTTTCCTTCCAACATATTGTTAGTGTTCTGTTCAACCCGGCGACTCTCCCCTTATTACGCACACCAAATGCAGTTCACGTGTGTAACTTTCTTCTCCCAAACAGCACTATGTTACTTGTGAAGCAAATTGTGTTGTCATCTGCTCCAGTGCGTCCTCATTGCTTCGAGATTGCTATTAATGTCGGACATTTGACAGTGGATTGTAAGCAGGGTTCTGTATGCCTCACAGCATTGTGGTCAACGCTTTACATTTTTGCTTATGTTTTTGTGTATAAGGCTCGGATATACTCCAGAACGTAAAAGTCATCCTTCGGCTCAACTGCGAGTACCTATAATTCGTATAAAAAAAAAACCATTATTCCCAATGCATCCCTTCTTAACTAATCGTACATGTTAGTTCTTCCTATCCCTCATCCACCGAGAGGGATATTGTTAGCCCAAACTCCGCTCGTGATTTTTCCTTTTTGCAATCGATAGCTTAATATTACAGTTCGCCGTTGCGGCTAGGCGTCCACCTTGGTCTTCTTCGCCTCAGCATCTTCAGCCGGTTCCTCAGCCTTTCGCTTGCCGTTGGCCTCGATTTCTGTAGCAGTCTCATTCTTGTTCTTCTTGCGGACCAGTCCACTGAGGTCGGTGGCAGTCTTCGTAGCCTCCTCGACCCGAGCCTTGGTCTCGGCAGCGGATTCGCCAATGGCAGCACCAAGAATACCGCCAATGGCTGCATCCCCACCCAGGATATCCTTGGTATCGACAGGATCGTTGCGCAGGTCGACAAGCTGTTAAAGTTAGCAGATGACATTGGCAGATCCAAGACAGACTATGTTGTACTCACCCGTTGCTCCATGTCGCCAATAATCTCCTTCATTTCCTGAATAGACTTACGCGCCAATTCGTTGTCTTCGGGAGATGCCATGGTAGCTAGCTCTACCTCCTTATTCTGGAGCTTGAGCTTGGAACTCTTGATTGCCAGTTCCATCTCTTTGACAGCTTCGTCGCGCAGACTTTGGTCCATCTCCTCACGCTTGGCATTCGCACCATCTTCGTCAGCTGTGGTTACAGAGGCAAACTCAAGAGCTAGGGAAAGCTTAAAGTGAGCTTCGGCGATAATCTCAGACTCCTCAGGGTACAGCTCCAGCTTGTACTTGAGCGATGTTCGGCCGTCTTCGATGGCATTGGGGTAGCTAGTGCAGTGTTAGGATGAATGCCATGCTGAATGCCTATTGGGTTTGCGCGTACCGTTCGTTTTCGAGCGAGATCTCAGAGAGGGCATCGTGAGTATCGGCTAGGCGCTCCTTCACGTGTCGGATGGTGGGAGAATCACCCTCTGCGACCCCCTTTCCTTTGCCACTCTCCTCTTGCTCCTCTTTTTCAAGTGTTTCGAGTCGCTTGACATAGCACACGCGAGCAAGGTCAAGAATTTCGAAAGCGGTAGCCAAATCGTCATCTTCTTCCTCATCCTCCTCGCCTTCGGCATTCTAAGAAAACAATTAGTATACCCGACCAAGTTGAGTGTTGAATGATTAGCCCATACCTCTTCCTCGTCTGACTCATCAAAGTTCTCGTCGCCAGTGAACTGGAACAGAGGCTTCTTATCTGCCTTGGCGTCTTCTGACTTTTTCTCTCCTTCCTTTTGCTCTGCGACAATGCCAACACCTTCTTGTGTCACCTTCTCAGCTTCGGTTTGGGCAGGCTTCTTGGCCTTGGTCTCTGCGTTCTTCTTCTTCTTCTCTGGAGCGGCAGTGCCCCCGAGAACATCGCTTTTACTTTGGCCAACCTTGAACAAGCTGCGACCATAGTGGAAGAGTATTTCGGCATTGTCGGGCGATGTCTCGCCATTGAGTTCAGCTTGGAGGATGCTGGCTCTGGAGAATATCTCGGCGGCCTCCTCGTAGTTCTTGTGGGCGTACAATGCAGCGCCCTTTGCGGACAGGTCGGCAAGAGTCACCTTTTTACTGTTGGGGTCTTGGTCGTTCGCAATGAGGAAATCGGTGTTGGGGGTACCGACGCTGGGAGTAGCGACGGCAGGTGTGATGGTAGCAGACTCTACTTGCTCGGTGACATTGGCAACATCATCAGTAGGAGGTGCGACGGCGGCAGCAGGCTGTTCAGGCGCCATGGCCGACTCATCCACGACAGGCGCAGTCTGCTCTGTAACGTCGGACATTGCAACTGAGTTAAAGTCAATTAGTGAGTGATTGGACGAATGGCTAAGTGGATCTTGATAAAAGGTCAAGAAATTGTTGGATATACGATGAAGTTGATGGTTGTCGTAAGAAAAAAAGATGCGACGTTGGGTGGAGAGTTTGCGACAGTCAAAAGACAAGACGGGCGACCCAGCAACGGCATCCTGGTGATAAGTTAGGGATGGTTATGGAGGTATGACGCGCCGAGCTGCTGAAGGACCGGGTTGTCCTGACGCGTTTGATTGGCTATTGGTGGCGTCAGTCAGTTCGTTTCAGTGGGCGGAAAGCTCCAAGCTCTCCAGCTACCTACCCAAGCTCGAGCACCTCATGCCATGCAGGGGCAAGTCATATCCGTATCTAGCACCTACTAGCTTGGGCGTGCTTAGAATATAAGGTTGTGTTCCTGAACTCATTCGATCTGCCTACCGCTATATAAACGAGTCCGGCTGCTGATGCTTTATTGAAACGAATTTTCTAGATAGGAATAAATTAAGAACCTATTATGTTGCACTCAGAATGGTATTTGGTGCATATTATGAGGCGGTTCTGCTGCAGTTACCCTATAGATAGATGTCTTGAATGTCTTGAAGACTATATCAAGTTGACGTCTTAAACCTAATGGAAGTTAGACTAAGTATGAAGCTGCTAAAAAAAAATCATCAGATCATTATAGTTCCTTGGTCTGTATCTAGGCTCATGAAGGTAGTTATGTTGGTTCGTGGTTCGTGAATCTTGGATTATTTCTCGTCTTCTAGTCATGGTCAAGGTGCTTATAAAAATCCCATAATTGCTCAATGGCCATTTACTGGAATTGAGATCAAATCATATAGACTGTAAACCATGACGGATTGGCATTAACAATCAATTGAGCCCTCATACACAGTTTTTTTTTTTCCAAGTTCAAAGTGCTGACCCCCGCGTCTAGTGACTGGTTCACTGATCTACCCGCCTTGGCGTGTAGCATCGTGGGTTCCTGGCACGAGCTGGGCGCGAGATCATGTGCCTTGGGCTCGACTACTAGCATAATTAATGGCTCTTTGATAAGCCACTCCAGTCAGCAACAGCCTCTGGTGAAATTTCATTAAATAAACGGCATGAGAAGCAAAGCAAAGAGGGCTTTCGGGTCATTAGTCACAGGGAGCATCGGGTATAAATGGAAGGGTTTTGGGCAGCTTGTGAGACGGGAGAAGAAAACGACCCAGTATAGAGAAAGTATTACATTATTATCGCTACTGCTATATATCAAGAACACCAGCCTACACAACATGTGTAGGATCTCTTCAGGTACCAGCGAAAGTTCAGGCACAGAATACTTCAACTGGCCTCTTATAAGGAAGCTCTTGGGCAGATATGCTGGCTCGAGGTGCCAGTCCGCGATGAGTTAAAAAATTTATAGAGTGAGCTCCTCGCATGGGAACTCGTCCAAGAACCATGGAATGCAGTGGAGATTGTATCAAGAGCATGCACTTCTTCAATAAGGGCAAGACCCTGCACGGAGCCTTCTCGAACTTGATGAAGCATATCCTAACTACCATCCATCAACCATGACCCTGCCCGACCAGGCGCACCGCCTCTTCCGCTAACTCATTGTGTCTCGGACTGCGAAGAGATCCTGGATAAAGCCAATGCGATTGGTGGCAAGACTGCTGTATACATGCGCGCCATTCTCATGAGATAAGAAAGTTCCGAAAAAATTGAGTAAGATCTGATGGTGCCAAGTCCCAATATGGAAATTGGAGGCGGTATGGAGTATCTTGCTCGGGCCGTTGATACCGAAGGCAACATGATCTGTCTATGGTTCAATAATGATTGTTATCAGATCAAGTTGGATGCTGTCAAGGCGGATCGTGATGAGGAGACATGGTGCCATTCTGTTCTTTCTGGGTCGCCAAAATACGCAGTTGGAGTCAGGACTTTACGATAGTGGCATGGAACATTACTTAAAATGCCCGAACGGTGGAATAATACCTTTAGAGGGGAAAAAGAAAAAAACCAAAAAACCAAAAAAAAAACTCAATTCCTTCCTCGGCGAAACCGTTGTCGCTGACCAACATCATGTTACACATTGCGAAAAGCCAAGCAAAGCCAAGTCTTGGTCTGTCACTCCCTCGTCAATCATTGGACGGAATAGGTTGACAGTAAGCTCGTACCAGACACCAATTCGCAAACAATCGCAAAGTTTGTCTCCAGGGTCGCGTAGGGGACCGAGGTCTGTGGTACTGGCCAAGACGAACAGGATTTTGGTGATAGCTTATTCGTGGACAAACTGGATGACAAGCAATTCGCTTAAGGGGACCATGCTTTAGAAGTTTAGCTTAGGTAAAGATATGGGGTTGGCAAAGCTTGCCGAATGACGAAACACGATGGAGCATGGAAAATCATGTCAAGCAATGTATCTGTAACAAATGCCCCGGATACTTTGAATTCCGGTACTGAACTGAGATCGAGGGTCATCAACCGTGGAAGAGGTTTGTAAATCTCTTGTTAAAGCTAGAGACGTACTAAGTAACAGATACAATACGACGTTAAAGAACAGGAATCGCCGTTTAGTTGACATGAATAAGATTCTGGCCACGGAAGGTAGAACCGGCAATTGTTTGAGTGGTTTGTTTGGTGATGAATATGATACAACGTATCAACGGTTGTTTGTCCCAACACTACGGAACTTTGACCAGATTGGGGAATTTCCGCTTTGAGAAGTTTGCCAAGCGACATTTGAATTCTGCTGGGAAAAATACGGTAAAATAAAATAAACTACTGTACTGTGCATGCAAGGCTGGGAAGATCAAACAGAACTCTCGTGATGTGACAGATTGCGGAGATTACGTATGAGACGAATACGTGACATGTCACGACACGAATGGACCTCGCAAGAAATCCACCTGATTTGAGATAGAGGTTATCCACAAAGAGGACCGGAACGAACGGGGATATCTCGTCCGTCCATTGACAGCTGCTTGTTGTTGTCAAGAATGCTTTCGTGTCAAAAGTGATGAAGATCCCATGATACTGGGAACCTCAATCAGGTAGGTAGACTAATAATTATCACGCGAGGCGTAACAAGCAAAGTGGGCAAAAAGAACAAGTCTGTGGTTCTAGCTTGGGCTCATATCAATGCTCGCCTTGTGTTTGTCCCCTCCCTGAAGCCGAAGCCTGAGCCTGAGCCTAAGCCTGAGCTGGATGAATGTTGCTTCGAGTGCAACTTCAACTGCAACTTTCCAAGTCTGATTTCATGCAACTAATGTACGGATACGTATTGCTATGTTGAAAATTTCAACTGGCATGGCTTTGAAACATAAGAGCAACAAGGACAGGGAATAAATGGACACTTGATGAATTAGGACTCGAAACAACCGCGAGCCGAATTCATAGGTAGTTAACCTAAGCAAGCATGCATGAAGTGGAGGATCTGCGGACGTTGACAAATGTATATGATTGGTGGATAATAAAGAGTACAGTATTCGCGTCTATTAGAAACGGTGGAGAATAGTAAGTCCAGAGCTTCGACCCTTGAGGATTCATCCTCCCCCCCCACCCCCATTCATCCAACCAACATGTTCAATGCGTGGCCTTGTTTCTTACTTCTAAGTGAGTGTAAAATATCGCTACGGAAGAAGAAGACGAGATACCGTTCATGGACTCTTTTACCCCCAAATCATCCGTCCACTGCATACTTACTGTACTCGCTACAGTAGTGTCTTTTTGGTTACCTGTGTGCGTGGGCCCTGGGTCGGTTCGCTTTAGGGGGGTTGAATATCCTATCATGATAGAGAATGGAGATGGAATAGATTCGGAATGTGACAATCTGCTACAGACAATATGGATCTTGTCAATCTAGACTGACCAACCAGATAACTGGAAACAGTCAGTTTTAGTAGAGGTTAAGCCGGAAATACATATATACGACGACCGAAACCACTATGTTACCGGCTCTTGATTGACCGTTGATGGTTGACGTTAACCCCAAACAATTCAACCCCCACGATAAACATCCAATCCAAAGATAGTCCACTATCCTGGCATTAACTGCAGGCAATTATGATAGAAGAGTCTATAGCGCAGTAAAAAAAAGTTTCTTGGACGCAATCTCTTTTGAGTGCCGATTGCTACCATTATAATATATTTTATCTGATCAGCATATCATAAAACAGGTGAGATAAGATAAGTGCCTAGGCAGGTAGGTAGACTACCTACAGTGTTATAGTGACTGTCATCCATCCGTCCATCCGCTCTTTCCCCAAGCTACTTTAACTAGAGGATTGACAGACCCGAACTTTCCTCCTCGCTCGTCTGGTGGTGGAATTATTCTCTAACTTGCGCCGTCCGCCTTGATTCTCCCCCTTCCACCAACGACAAAAACCTCTCTCTTTTCACATCCTGGTCATTCTACCTACATAAGTTGATCCTCTTGGTACAGGTCCGCACCGGCGCCCAGTTCACTTTGTCAGACCCATCAGCCCCATCGGGTATCGTCAGGGATCTCGTCCCTTGTTTCGCTTCAATCTGAGTCTGAGCAGACAATATCCCATCCGGGTAAATATTCATCACTAGGCACTTTTAATAGAGACCGTCCGACTCAGTCGCCTTGGTCTATGCTTTGCTTTGCTTTACTTTGCCTCTCCATCTTTTCTTTTATGAATCATCCCTTCTGTTGCGCTCGCTGCGCCTTACAGAGGCACCGTATATTTCCTTCTCCTGATCGGGCAGTCGCCTCATGTTCGTACATAATATACCTAGGTACTTGATCAGCTTTATTCTCTTACGACCCCCGAAAAGATCTTACCTTTCTCTCTCTCCCTCTCTTATCCAACCTCAACTTTACCCCATACTTCGGAAACATCCCCACAGGGTCCGCATTCGACACACGCGCGCACTTTACCTCACATCATTGCCACCGACTACAACATTGACAGCCGATTTGTTCTTTGATTGAACTTTGATCCTAATATTAATATAGAAATCATCGCTGCTCTTCTTTTCTGGACCTGGTGATACAACTGGAACTACTTCAATTCAACTCGCTTCCCTAATTGATATTCGCTTGTTCTTACGCCAATAACGAACTGGAACTACTTGCGACAGATACAAAATCTTGATAAACGACGACGACGAACTCAATTGTGTACCGCAAAACGATACAGCAATCCGACCGAAATCGAAATTCACCAGCGCATCGAAGGCGCATGCTCTAGATGGTAGCGTAATTAAGGTAGCTACCAACGCTGGGAGTTAGATCCAGCGCATTTGACCCAACAAGAAGAAAGAGCTCAAGAGGTGGAAGGAATACCAGCAATCGCACAGAAAAAAACACCACACAAAATGGCCGCCGTCCAATCGATGATAGCGGAATCGCTTCCTGCACCAACCCCCACGATTGCCTTGAACGGCTCTACCGATCCCACCACCATGCAAATCGACGAACCGAGTTCAAGCCCAGCGATGATTAACGAGAGCACCTTTGGAAGCACGCCGGCAAGAGGAGACAGCAGGATTGTGGTCATCGTATTTGGACCAGGACAGGACAAGATTGTTTGGGCTTTTGCAGAAGTGCTTGGAACACCATGTCGGATACGAAATGGGTTCGACAAAGTCTCGACCGAGGATTCTGGTTTCGTGGTTGGAGTCGCAGCCGGTGAAGCAAAAGGAGATGTCGCTACAAGAAATCAACACCTCGTTGTTGCCATAAATACTCACTGTGTGACTCTAGGGATGCCCCCCGACATCCACCTCTCTGCCAATTGCGACTACGAATTTCTCTACACCGAGTCGGCTTACTTGCGTCGCGACCTAGCCAGGTTCATCTCTTTTACTCTGGGCCAAATCAACTATCATGAAGCTCTTATGGCAAAGTCAAGGACCTATTTCATCTCTACCACCTTCCCAGACGTCCGCGCCGCTCTGCCTAATATTGATATCCTGACGGTGGGCGCAGATGCGGTTGAGATCCGTGTCGACCTACTGAGAGAACCGCTCAGCGATGGCAGTTTCTCAGAAGTTCCTAGTCTCAGTTATGTCGGTGAACAGCTCATGCTGCTCCGCCAGCGAACAGAACTTCCCATCATCTTCACTACCCGGTGTGTCAGAGAGAACGGAAGGTTTCCCATGGACAAGCCCGAATTATACTACGAATATCTTCACCGCGCGATTCAGTGGGGCGTGGAGTACATTGATGTAGAACTATGGTTACCCGAAGAGATACGAAAGAAGCTATATGAAGAGCGAGGCAACTCTCGCATCATGTCGGCATTCCACGACTTCTCAGGATCCTTCCGATGGCCATCGACGTACGCTCAAGACGTTTTTGAGAGGTCCATGCCTTACGCTGATATCATTAAAATGATTGCTATCATCAATGAACACAACGAGAACTTTGAGCTTGAATATTTCCGCTCTAAAATGCGTGCAGAGCACCCTAACGCACCGCCATTCTCTGCCGTCAACATGGGCGAGGTTGGCCAGTTCTCAAGGACTCTGAACCCTGTCTTCACGCCCATTACTCACCCACTACTTCCTTTGATAGCTGCTCCTGGCCAGTTAGGTGCGGCCGAGATCAACGCGGCTTTGTCGTTACTAGGTCAGCTACCGAGAAAGCGCATCTATGGAATCATCAGTGCATCATCTCGAAGCGCCACGCCACAAGCCCCATTCTATGAGAAGTGTATCAACGAACTAGGCCTCCCGCACCAATTCGCAGTTGTCGAAAGACATCCAAACAACCCAAGAAGCATAGAAGCGTGGTGCAACCAAAAGCACTTCGGAGGTGCCTATCTTAATCCTGGTCTGCCACATCATACATTGACCAAGATCAGCCCTTTCTTCGCTGGCCTGAACGGAGGTAACGGCCCAGTTCTGACGGAGGCTGCTCGTGTCATTGGAGTTGTAGACACAATCGTGGTCCAGTCAGGAACGTCGTCGAGGTCGTCCTCACCAGGTTCGATACCGTCAAGTCCGCGCCACAGACAGAGCGACTCAGTCGACTTTGCTAGTCAGTCTGGTCTAGGGTCAACAACCTCTCTTGTATTCGACAATGCTGGTTGGAAGGGCATACTTAGTACACTCACCCGCGATCTGGCACCGTCTGCGTATTTCGGCCGCTCGGCTGTTGTTATGGCTTCGTCTTCGGATGATGCGGCCCCTGTCTTCTTCGCCATGAGAGCGCTCAAGGTATCCAAGATCTACACAGTCGGTTTCCGCACACCAACCGCACTCGCTCGAAACGCGCCTCCGATCGAACCTTTTATCAGCCTCGAAAGTCTTCAACGTGCTCGGTCCGTGGAAGACGACAGCGCCCCCTTTGTCATCGTGTCGGCTCTTGGTTCGGAGAAGAGCCATCTAGTCGGCATGCTGCTGCGAGCATTCGGTGGGGTCGGGCCAAAGGGAATCACAAACACCAAAAAGGTTTTTCTTGATCTTGCTGACGGAGCTGGAAGGAAGAGCTCCGATCCAGGATTGATTGCTGAGAAGAACGGGTTTGCCGCCTATGGAGCGGACGATGTCGCTGCTTTCACAACGGTCGAAAGTCTCAGGTTACTAGTTGGGCAAAATGTGCCTTACAATTTTGTCAGACTGGCAAGTGGGAGCCACCGATATGGAGCTTGAATCAGGTCAGGCAATATGTAACGACCAGCGACGAGGCATTGCACCCTTTCTTTGCCACAGGAGAACTTCCGTAAGTTCAAATCCGGCCCATCTGCCGTTGGTGTCATCCAAAATAGGAGCATCTACGAGAACAGGCTTGGAACCCGACACACCCCTAGTCTAAGGGTTTAATGATATCCACGAAACCGCCAGAATCAGCCCGGTAGAGAAACAGGGAAGCATTCCTGCACATCCGCGGCAAACCTCCCTGGCGCCAAGCGTCAAGTATTATTGAGGCTCCTTGAAAAAGCCCTTGTGGCAGTCTGCCAGTACTTAGAGCCCTGGCGACGTCAGGCTCATCGCGGTCCGCACTAGAGCGAGAGGAGACCAACGTGAACAGAGTCGACTTGAGCGATTCTTCTGAGCAAAGGCCACGGTGACATCCAGATGTATGTCGATCTGGTGGATGAAAGACCCTGGTGAACAGGCACAGGGTCGATACGGAGTGGGCTTGCCATTGTAACGGTTACGGCGTGACGCCTCGTCACCACCAGTTTAGCCCCGTTGGCCTCCACAAGCAGAAGCTTGTAGGATCATTTTGCCGTTATGAACCTGCCAGATCTGCGGTTCCTTATTTTACAGCGGCTATACGCATCTAAGTATAGACAGGCCCTTGTACGATTTATTTTGATATGATCATGACGGGCAGGTACGAGTACCAGTGAGATGGAAGTCCCCTATATGTGGGTTTAATATTACTTGGACGCTTCTGGTAACTAGAACCGAAGCTCGAATTGATGATGATATCTAGTAAAGTCTATTTCTTTTTCTGTGACTCCATCGTCTATGCCGAGATCTGGTAAGTAGTATGATGTATTTCTGGACAGCTTGATGATCTTCATCGCATGCTGCTGGCATCTCCTTAGCAAACGACCACAATATGATGGATATTCCCCCATCACGTTCAATGTGGGTACAGTCAAGTACTGCACAAGTGCCATAACCCATCGTTTGGTCGCCAAACAGCAGCAAGACTCGAGCTGCAGCTTGTCGACACCCCTCTGCAGAGAACTGTCCAGACCCTGAGTGAGATAGGCTTAGACGCTGTGTGAAAACCAGGGCGCTTGGTTGGGGTGTCTTTTACCCTGGCCCATGACTGCAGCCGCTTGCGGCCTTCTCGGCATTAGTAGTATGTAAATGTCTAAACGTATTATGTCTCCGACTCCCCAGATTGTCTAAGACATGGACAGCTTGTTGCTTTTGACGGTTAAAAAAGCCGGGAATCGGTCGTTATATTATGTTAGGGACAGGTCAACCGAGTTTGAAGGGTGTTGCACATGAGACAATACGACGAGATAAAGGGTAAAAGCTCGCCAAGCTCACAAGATGTCTGACGTTGGAGAGATAAGAGGATGTTTCCTGACGACTAGGGTCAACCGAAATTCTTTTTTTTTCTCGGTTTGAAATACCTTGCAAACCGCAGAGCTCAAAAACGAAGCCAAAGAATTCGCTTTCCCACATATCGACAGACATGCAAAGTCAAAGAAAAGCCGAATTCTTTAACAGTACAAAGTAAGAAGCCAAGCCTGGCATGCATTCGGGGACACATCATACACATCCTTGGGTGAAAGACCTAGTTGGGATAACAGCAGGAGAGCTTGGGCATAGTTCGATCTTAAAGCAGGAAATAGGGGTGTGAGACAAGTTCATGCGGATGTCATTGTATGAGTGTTAAGATATAGTACTACCATAGTACGAATGTATGTATGTTCCAGTATGCAGAAGGGATGAGAGATGGGATGAACGAAACAACACCATGCTCCCCTAGGCTTAGCAGGTTCGGATGATTATGAGAGGATCCTCGCAGGTGTCTCGACAGGGGCACCACCAGTCAAGTCGTGACACCTCACGCGTGGCCAGTATCGGTATGTTTGCCACAAAAGATTGTGGGCAAAGACCTGCTCTCAGCGTGAGCCACTCTGCAGCTCTACTTGAACAGAGAAACGTGCTAACGCTGCACGGCAAGAAAGCCGAACACATGTGGGTTTGTAGAGGTAAAAAGACTCCGCCATGGAACTGGGCAAGCGATACGCCTGAGAATAGGACCAATGTATAAATGTGTAGGGGCGAGTGTCGGAGCGACGAAAGACTTCAAGACCCATTTTGCTGAAAAAAGTTACCGGAGCGGAAACCAGTAGCCGGATCACGACGTCAAGGTCAAGATCAAATTAAGGTGATTCAAGGGGTGAGTGGGGATGTGATATTAGCGATATGGTACATACGAAGGCGCGAAAACAAGCATAAGCGCCTTTGCAAGAAGTATCGGAAGTACGGGAGATGCACGCAACCGCCGCTGTTGACTTTCCAGCGGGCATGGCTTCGACTCGTCAGTCTTTCTTGGCTTTTAGGTCAAACCGTCATCAGCAACGTACATATATTCGTTCACATTGGGTACCCGATCACAAACATGGTCAGGGTCAAGAGCCACTTAGCCCTATAGGCTACAAAGACTATGATCGACCTGCCTCGATCGTGGCGTGTTGCATAGTGCCGCATAAGCCGAAATTGAAGGTATCATCGACCAAAGGCGACCACATACTATTAGCGAGAGAAAACTTAGGTAGTCATATCACTCGATGGTCAAACGAAGCTAGAGAGTTCCGAGAGAGCGGCAGGTTGCAGGATCGCCTTTTGAATCAAGCTCCAACGTCTTCTCCAGAATCCAACGCTCACCAGAATCTAGCGATTGTAACTCTAACTGCCGTGCTGAAGGATCCTGACAGCGGTATGTACCTGGGTTTTGTCTGAGGCAAGCTGGAAACCTCCACATGTTAGTGGAGAATGATACCACTCGGTGTTTGTTACTGACCCGTATATGTCCTGGGGTCGATACCCTATTAGTTACAATGTAAGTCAGTATGAGAGGTGCCAGTACTAATGGCAATAAGCTTGACATAAATTTGGAAGATGCATCCGAACCAGTGCCAAGCTAATCCAAATCTTAAAATTGGTTCATCATGTCAGACTCAGAGGCAACCGTGAATTGGAAGTGTGGACGGTTGTAGATGGGGAATATCCCAAGTCTAACACGTCACGATATTTCATCCCATCTTGTTTGTAGTCTTGGCCCACAGGGATAAGCCGGCCAGGACAGATATTAGGCGATCTGTAAAAACGCGATGACGAGGTGAAGAACAATGCTAACCGAAAGTGCATCGGCGACGTGCAATGTTTGATATAAATTTTGTAGACGGCCATGATGCGATGCAAGCGCTTTTACCTCTTGTCCTTGTTCTTTCGGAACTCGCTACTTGATGAATAGAAAAGACCATCACCAGTACTTCAAACCACGATCGGGGTTAAGTTGCCAAGAGCAAATATCAAGATGTATGTATAGCCTAGCAAGAATGCAACGTATAACGAGTTGTCAGCTTCCAGTCATCAATTTTTGTGAAACTGATAGGTCATGAATTCAGGCCTCAGATGATGAGCCGTTTCATGTTTAGGTGAATCACTCAACATATCAATTGAGTGTGTTAGTCGCCAGCTTGGTAAGTACAGGCTCTGACGGTTTTGGTAGTTACTGCGTGAGAATGGCTTGATATTTGAGACAATACGTACCGTGTGCGAATCGGGCACCTGGGGTAAAGTGGAGGATTACGTCCAGGAGAGTCAAGGAAGGACAACAAAGCCGGCATTGCTAGGCCTGTTAGACTCATGCCTTGCACTTCTGGAAGATTATAGTGCCAAGCTTGGTCTTCCGCCAAACTGACAGCCATGGAGACCTCGCAAGCCGGGAACTTGTTGGGTTTAGCCTATTAAACCATATTCAATACATAAAACGTCGGCTGGGCATTGAAGATGTGACAGAGTGATGCATTGGCCAGCCTTAAATCTGAAGATTGGTTTGCATGGCGCCGTAATATCATACATAGTATGTGCTGTACATCGACAGGCATGGCATCGAGGCGAGGCTTAGTGTGACACCCAAAACCATTTGAACGTGGATTGACAAGGACCCTGGTAGATCCATGAACAACTCTAGGGGCTCAAAACGGACTCGAGACCGAATTAGGCGAATGTGTCCGATGCCGAGGGCTGTAAAAAAAAGCACGCACCAAGCACCGATGCTAACCAGGTTGTTAGCCTCATGATGACTTCAAACGTATGCCCAAAAAGTGTCAGCATAGTAGAGTCGGCGGGTTGGTCTGGTTCAAGCTAAGATTGCCAACCTATTGCAGGCTAGGTAGAGAAGGGTGAATCACCAACTGGTTCATCTAATGCAAGTCTGACGAATGCAGGAGATGCCGGCAGATCCCCACATATGCAGGTCCGATTGCTCTCTAGGTTATCTTACTTTTGCTTGTTCTAGCTCAGACTGAACGGCCTCCATCGAATATTGGCATTGAACACTGACTCTTAAGATATAGTGAGACTCAACTGTCCTATACACAAAGTGAGATGAGACTGCCTATGCAGAGAATAATGATAGACGAAATTCGACATCTTTCTAGAATCGGCTCAATTGTATTCAAGTTGTCAGCTGCCCCTCTCGGCTCCGGTGAGCCACCTTGGAACAACTCGGCTTAAGTGGAGCGTTGTTGGACTATCACGTCACGCTTAGAGCCAGATGCCATATCAACAGCGTTGAAGGGTCCTGTGGGAATTGCAGTGATGGTTAGACAGATATCCAAAAGGGCGACCCTGGCAGACAACTGTTGCAGCAGTCAACTTCCATACTTCGAATAAGTGGCACTTAGGGTAGATAATGCCTTGGAAGCTTAGATCACGTACAGAGTCTCGCGTCCTTACTCCGTACTTCCGGAGTATTGTGCACTAGGTAGTTCCCGTTGAAGACCCACCTCAAAAGGTAGAGTATAGTAGAGTTCTTGGTGATCCAAGGTCTGGCAGGGGCCTGGGAAGATCTCGTCTCCATGGATGAAATTCAGGATGGACGAGATACGTAGTTGGGATTTGCATATCCGTTATGAAGACTCGATAAAAAAACCAGTCTGTCGGTGGAAGGGGCCTGGGACGATGGACGGCCCAAGCCAGGCTTGATAACGTCAAGGTAGTAGCCCGTACGGGATCGAACTCACTGTAACTTAGGAGAGCGTACTATTGATAGGGATCCCAGGATGATGCATCTAACTGATGGACCCAAGCGTCAGACGTTGAAAGACAGGATGAGACGTAACCAGGATCTCGATGGGCGGTCTGTCATTGCAGGCGGAGGCGAGGAAAGAAGTCGAATCGGACGTTAGTTAGCGAATCTCAGTTTTTGGGTATACGTAGTCTCTGTTCGTGAGAGGAGTAACGATATCTTCCTTTTGCCTTGTTTTGTTTTGCTTTTCGGTTTATCTTGTTTCTGCGGGGACTTCACTTGCCGTATGTTTGAAACGTTGTATGCAGGTACAAGCTTGCGGGACACGAAAAAGCTCAATGCGATGTATGCTGTGCGACGCGAGGATCAAGAAGTTCGACCGTGATATCAATTTGGGTTATGACAGCTTCTCTTAGTTAGATCCTACTTTGAGAGTTTCAGGCTCACCGAAAAGACACAAACAGATTCCCTAAAGCTTAGGTATGGGCCTATCGCATCTTTCCAGCTTGTCGTCCGTTCATTCGGCCCCGTTCTTTCCTAGTTGTTAGAAATGCCCCTGGCGCCCCATTTAAGCCCCAAACACTGCTGTTCCCGCTATGCTTAAGCGAGGTGTGTCCGCTAACTCAGGAACC
>JABCQV010000407.1:0-101945 GCA_013186375.1 Fusarium aywerte | reverse complement strand
ATTATAAAGAATAGGATAGCGAAAAAAGTCATTAGGTTAGTTTTAGGGATTACTTTGACCAGATATTTTTGTAAGCCGTCTGATGTGCCTATTTTATTATTACCTACAGAGTACCTGCCAGTTAATCGATTGCTCGCCTGCAACTTACATCTCCATCTACCATAATCAATAAAAAGCATTCCCTTTCCATTCCATTGTCTTTTCATACGGACCGGCTGTCTGCTTCTTTCTTTTTCTTCAACACTCAACATGACGAATGACCCAGACACTACCATGGTTGATATCAGCACCACCCCATCTTCAGTTTCTCCTTTCCAGAAGGTCCCTCTTGAGGTCCTCTTACGGATAACCTCATTCCTCACAACCCCCGAACTTGGCAATGTCCGCCTCACGTGTCGTTCAATTGAGCAAGCTTTATACATCACCTTTACCAATGAATTCTTTACCCGCAAGCAGTTTATGATCTCTCAGACAAGCCTGCAGGCCCTGATTGACATCTCAAAGAGTCGTCTCAGCAGCCACCTCCGCAAGGTCCACTTTGGGCTTGATCGCTTCTCTCATGCTCTTCAAGTTAATGGCCACAATGCGCGAACCGTTAAACAGATGCAGCTCTATAACGGCCAGTTTTCGATGCTGAGCACAGGATTCCATAGAGATATGCTTGTCGAAGCGTTCAGAAATCTCAGCAACCTTGAAGATGTTGTTGTCCGTGACTTCAACTCTAAGAAGCGCACTCGCGATGGCCCTGGCAAGCAATGGTGCAGCTATGGTTCAACCACAGCGTTCAGAGAGACTGGGCATCGTCCTGGTCAGGGCAGTGGTTTGGCTTGGGGACCTGATACCTCGACAGCTTACGGAAGCACTATTTTTGCCTCTGTGCTTTTCGCTTTGGGGCAAGCCAACGCAAGACCAAAAGGAATCGAGCACATGTCGAGGTCTAAGAATCATCTCCGAGATTGTGCCTTTAATATCCCTTCCTACATGGAACCCTCAGTCACACCACTTCTACAAAATCTTGAGAAGTTGCACATTGACATCGATCTGCTCGGCGGGAGCGACTTCTCCAGTGATGATGCTGCTGGTCACTCGCCAAGCGCGGATATGATGCTCCGCGGCTTTCTTCTAAAGTTGAAGAACGTCAAGCATCTTCGTATCAACGAGACTCATAGTAGTGTCACCGGACCCGGTATGCTTTTAAAATGGCTTGGGGCCGATAATACCAATACTCCTTTGTCGGCAAGCCCATCAAACTCCACGCCTCAGTCCCCTCCTCTGCCCCTTGAACCATCACCAGAATATCCCCAGCTTGAAGAGTTGAATTTCGGCATGATGAACGTGGAACCCCAGCATCTGCTGGCTGTTGTCCGAAAGTTTTCGTCCTCGCTCCAACGATTGGAACTTCATAAGGTCACCCTCCGTCGACGCTTGCCGGATGGACATACAGGCGCAACTCCGAAGGTCAACATGTGGAATAAGTTCCTGGAAAAGCTCAAGGAAATCCCAAATCTCCAGCTGCGTCATATCAAAGTGAGCTTACCACAGCAACAGTGGGTCTCACGGCCTTCGCGCTCCTTAGTTGCCTTTGAGGGAACGAGAGATAACGTCAGCCAATATACAGGCCCCGACTGGAAGCACTTTGTTGAACATGAGATGATGCCCAAGATAACTGTCATGTGGCCACACGAAGACAGCGGCGGTAGTGGTGATGACGACGACGACGAGAGTGATGGTATTTGGGACCAATATGCGCTTGATTTGTAGAGCGCCGGGGTTTGCTGACGATGAAATAGATATGTCTGAAGGGTCCAATGACGATAACGACGACGATGATGAGGACTAGCTATTAGGCTCTCTAGGAAGGAATAGGCGTTGATTTCCCGCTCTTATAACCCGGCACTTTCAGCTCAGGAGACGGAAACAATGGTAGTCACTCTATGATGCAGCTTAGATCAGCGCTTAGCTCTTTTTTTTTTTTTTTTTTGCAGTCAAGGCTAAAGGAAGACATTCGTGTGATTTTGAGTTTTCATTTCTCGCTCTTGCCTAAATCCATTTTACGTAAATATGTACAATATCTGAAATATTTGTGTCTCATAAGATCGTTTAGGGTATCATCCATAAATCCCTTTGGCCTTGTACATTCCAACACTTTAATATAGATGAATCGCTTCACTACATCGGTCTTGGCCGTGAGCGCCCCTTTGATTCAAACTGAATGTGATTTCAAAGTTGTTATGATAAGAACGATCACACGGCGCGCAGTAAGGGGCACTGCATTCGACCCCTGGTATTTTAGTATCATATCTCGTTGGCTCCGGCGAGTAGGGGGGAGTGTTGAATACAACTCGCCGGACAAGATTGTTTCGAATTGTTCAAGTCGGGTGTTGCTCGGAATGGCACGACTCATTTGGAGCCTTTGACTCAGCTTCGCATGTTCCCTCAATCTTGACGTCGCCCATGATGGATTCATCAGGCTTCTCGCCATATCGTCGGCCAGGAACCACTAAGTCTGCTCGGATGGTGACACACAAGTCCTGAAACTTATGATGTATCGCTGTGTAGGAATGGCTCTGAAGAACTCTGGTATGACCAAATTCGATAGTACTAGTCTTCTAGCCGGACCTTATTTGAATCATGCCCCGACACCTCCCTGAAGAGCATCGATGCTTAGCCAATCGTTATTGGGCATCCACAGGTTTTGATCAAGACCCATTCCATACTCCAACCCAGCGTCTGTGCCCAAACCATCCGTACCCCCATCGTAAGCGTTGTTGATCTCCGAGATTCCAAAGTCGTGTCGTGGAACTATCTCTGAGACGCTCACGGCAGGCTTTGCGGGAGCCTGAATTTCAGTAGTTGGGTGAGGTAAGTCCGGAGAGACCTGGCTTTCAGGAACCCAGGGATCAGCAACGAGTGAAGGAGGGAACGTTGAATCAGTCATGGCGGACATGGAAACGGGAGTCATGGAGACAAATTGACTGGGGTCGTTGATGTTTGAGTCATCTGCAAGACCCGACTGACGTAGAGATTGTTGAGAATACCCATTATCAAGTGGAAGTCGGCCGTGGGGGTCTGGTGTAACTGAAGGTACACGAATGGCGATACCGTGAGAAATCAGCTTCTCCAAATCAGCTTGGATGCCCTCTGCTGTCTTGCCCGCACAGCAAGATTTGATTGTCAGCAAGCAAATTTTGGCCCGTTCCATGACAGCATCCAAAGTAAGGTCATATTTGGGGCCATTGGTATGATATGCATAGGTCAACACGCGAGCGCATTGGTAGGCACAAATAGCCATATCCAAGTCAGCCACAGGTTTTGCGTTGAGCTTGTGCATGGAAGAAAAAATGTTGGCCATTGATATGGCGTGCTCAACGCATTGTCGTTGGCAGTGATCTAAGAAAGCATCATCGAGGGATGCAAGAATGGCACGAGGAAGGGCTTCGCGAAGACCTCCGAGAGCAAGACGGTATAGATCAATCTGACACTGATGCCACCAAACGTGGATCATGATGAAGATGCAGATTCGTGGGGAATATGCCCGAAGTCTCAAAGAGCTTTCTGAAAACTGGAATGAAGCAGGTAGATGTGCTGCAAAATCGGTGAGATCTTTCTGTAGACCCCAAATGCCAGCTTGAAGTTCGTCGGGCTTGGTGTTGCGGGTCAGCATAACTCGTCTCGAAAATTCCATGATTCGACGTCGCATGTGCTGTATTCGGATATGGAGAGCTAGACTACCAACGTCTTCGGCCTGGGGATTGCGAGGCTTGTCAGGATCATGAACAAGTCTTTCGGTCGGTTGTGGAAGGTCAAATTCAAAGTTGCGCTCGTTGCATGGCAATCCTACATGAATTTTATCAGCACTCCAAAGCGAGTAGTCACGATATCCGCCTGAGACACCCGAATCGATACAATAGAGTGCCCACATGAGTCGACGGCGAGACTCTTGGGCAAGGAAACAGAGATTTGGAGCTTCGTGATTCAGACGTAGAGCTGCAGCATATCGAGATGCTATACTCAAAAGCATAAAAGCGCTTGGAGATTTCTTGGATAAGATACGGTGCTTGATAATCAGGACAAGCGCCTGCACTTTGATGGTTGAAGGCCGAGTGTAATCGGCAAAAATGAGACCCTCAGCATCGTCGATACATCTTTCACCATAATCCTTCATCCCCGGTCCCATATCCGTAAGGTACGATGTTATGCCAATCAGGGCCAGCAGAAGAGCCTTCTCCACCTTGCCCGAGTTGTATCGTCCTTCAAGGGAGGCCCGATGTAGAAACGAGAACATGGGAATATGATGGACATGATTGAAGAACTTGATAAAAGTTCGACCTATTAAAGCATCGAAAGACTCATCTGGAAAGGGACTACAACTGTTTGTTAGCCAGGGGAGCATTACCTACAATGTCGACTTACATTTCGGGTGCAAAGCCTTGTGGCGTTGCGGTGCTAGCTGGGTCGGTCAATCCAGGGTCACTATCGTTATGACCGTCGTCTCGATCACCTTCATGACTTTGTGGACTTGGACCTTCTCCTCTCAAGGATATGCGCGCTCTTTTGCTCGGTCTATAAACACACTCAATGCCTTGTGAACGGCAACGATCGCATGCCGGCATGTGACCGGAACATCGGGCTTTTCGACTATGACAGCTAATGCAAGCTTGTCGGACTCGTCGGCGAGGCAGGGCACCAGATAAAGCGCCAGTGTCGCCGTCATCGTAGGAACATGGAAAGCCTAGTCGCTCGCAGTTGGAACAGATGTCGCGAGCACCATTACATCGTACTTTGCGAGCGCGGCAAGTTGTGCAGGTCGAGGATGACTTCTTAGGTTTGCGATCGGGCGAGTTGGTATGAGAAACGGGTTGAGAAGGGTTGACCGGTTGCTGAGTCATTACCGAGTTAGAGGAAGCGGTGGCTGAGACGGGGAGAGGAGAGTCGAGGCTGGGAATGAGGTTATTCGGATGGTCGCCTGCGGCTGAGGCGAGATCCATGGCGACGTTGGTTTAACTTTGGTCGCATGGAGGGGCCCAGCGACTAGGATTGTTAATATCAGCTTAGCAGCAAAGTTCAGAGCAATCCACCGCGACCAACGTCGAGCTCGACGAGGGCCAGAAGGTGGAGAAACGATTTGTTTGGACTTTTAGGATTGTTTTTATTAAGGAGAGTTGGTAGTGACGATGGTGGTGATGTTTAGTGAGTGAATGGTGGGAGTCACAAGGCGGGCAGGTAGTGGAGGCGATAAGGAAGGTGGTCATTTTTTTGGGGCAGGCACTGGGGTGCTAACTCAGGTTCTAGGTCTGTGGGAAAACCGGGACCGGAAGGGGCAACAGAGGTGCATGGCGGGCGTATGCTTCCTAAAAATTGGTGTTGTTACAGCGAGCGGCAGTGGGCTTGACACCTAAGAGCGTTATTGATTGGAACTGTACAAAGAAATGCAACACTGGGACTTCTCCCTCTACTTATCAGAACACATTCATCCCCCTCTGCGAGTATGTGGTAAAGCCCATTACTTCACTAACGGGTAATAATGAGCTGTAATCTGGGTTCTTAACAAGTTCAAATACAACTCGGTGCACGCCCTTGGGTAGCAGTTGCTCACATGAGATCTGCTACAGCTACAGGTGGGGCAAGCAGGTTCGATTGACATTCCCATTGTGTTCAGTCATGATTTCCATAACTCAACATCAGCCTTGACGATATAGGTCCCTGCAAAGGCCAAAGCATAAGAACGCAAACTAATTTAGATCCTATCGACCTCATTCATCCTTCTTACACGGATTCTGTGAGCGTTATTTTACACCAAAACATCTTTGGTCTATTAGCTGAGCCGGTAGAAAACTGATGGAACGACGTTTTTGTGGAGCGAGTTTAGCCCACAAGCTTGGCAAAATGTTGTGCCCGGCCTCAAATGGTCATAAAAGTCACCGCTAGTGTCTCTTTACCAGGAAACATTGTTTGTCAGTGAGTTTTGCTCCCGGTCAGTGTAATGTCGGGGTGTTGATCAGAACTGACCGCGAACAAAGTAAGGTTAGCTCTTCCCCAGTTGTGTTACTGTTCACGAGTCAGTCATGACAGTATCAGGTTCCAAACACCATATTGAAGCACAAGACCATTGGTTGACCTTTGTGTTGATATTTACAAAGAAAATATCCGGACACTTCTCAATGTCTCCTTGTAGGACGTATTAGATTGCAAGCTTTCTGCTGGCTGTTCTGTCGGAATCCTGCAGCTCAAAACTCTTATCATTTTTGTTTGTTTCCAGAAACCTGGGGATACCAATGAGAATAAGAATGGGCCGAGAAGCGACGCCTGGAAGACCTGAGTCCCGCTCAATCCCCGGCGCGTGGGAGTAAGGGTCTCCGCCATAGACCATGCTATCGACCGGGATCAAGAGTCAAAGTTTAGAGCGCGCTGACCGACATCAATTCTGCGACAAAAGAGGCCACGAGCTGAGCATTGAAAGAAGCTTGAGACAGTTACATCGCCGGTCTCGATAACAAAACCGATTCATTGACTCCTTACCTGAATAAACCGAAAATCCTTCGTTCAAAACCAATCGGTCAAGGATACCGACGGCCCGAAGTGAGCTGATGGAGGTTGCGACCAACCGAAGTAAAAAGCCGGACAAATCTTTTGGTTAGCGTCTTCGCTAGCTCATATGCAAAGTAACGACAATGGACAACTGCGTCATTTAACCGACGGCCGCTCCGACTCCCGGAATATCATCGTTTTGACCCCCCAATTCGTATTCAGGCACGTTCAAGTCATCTCATACAAGATGCCTGCCGCTCAAACACAGCTGTCCAATACGGCAGCTATTAAGCAATTGTAACACATCAATGCGACGGTTTTGCTCCCTTGACCTGCTGGCCTGAGGCAGACGCTCGGTCGTGTACCCCCATATCAGATATCCATATCAGATATCCCTACAACACTACATCATGATGATTATTTATATGACTGGTTATCAACAGGGTTTCTATTCACACCATCTCTTGCACTTGAGCGGTCGTTGTAATCAATTTAAGTGTCACTCCAATGATCTTCCACAGCTTCAAAAGAGACAACTCTTGCTAGGGTTTTGAAAGCTCTATGCCAAGTAGTTGTTACCTTTCTTCATGACACTGCCGAGGCTTTGTGGAATGCATATATGATTAAAAGACTCAGTTTCAAGAGCACGAACTGTTCTAATCCGACGGGATATGCGCTATTCCTTTATCCCCGCCTGCCCACGCCAAGTTCTGTTTTCATAAATGGGCAGCACTCCACATGAAATCTCACCATTTCTAACAACGTATTCATCATGACATCGCACGACTGAACCTCAACCAAAACTGACAGTGCTCCAAATAATGAACTCAGCTTTTTCGGTCGTTTTTCTTGCATATTCCGCTTGCTTGTTTAGCATTCCGACGACTGTAAACCATCTGAAGATAGGTCATGAGAACTCATCGAGAACTAGCCATAGCTCCCTTACAGCTACTATGCTTCCCCCACAACTTCTCATCTAGCTGGAAGGCTAGTCGATGCACTAACCTTTCATCTTCGATCGAATTAGCGACGAGCATAATTACTGTTATGCCCTGTGCGGCCTTAGCGTTACTGGGCCTGATAACGAGACACCTCTTGAAGCACAAATCCTCGACGTAGCGTACTGGTAAGCCTCCCGTGCTATTATGGACCAACGACTTTTCACCCAATGGATCTTCGCATCACACAATTACATGTACCGAGTACACCATGAGATCTCAACCACCATAGCAGATTACCAAGAGTCTACAACTACGTTTTGTTGTCAATGGGCTCGTGTGCTCGGATAGGCTGATATAAAGATGAAGCGACTGGGTATACTATCGCAGTTTGGCGACCCATTTTGCTAGATTATCTCCAAGCTGTATGTAGTCTCACATGAACCGATGGCAGCAGTCATGTGCAAATTTCTATAGTCTAAGTCCCCCAAACAGTCCAGAAGGGCCGACAGAGCCTGATTACCTATCGTGATTCGGAAATTTGAGAGATAGATTTAAAACACTATGTTCGAGATACATACACTCCGTATGTTTGTGTATGCCTCCGCCTTATCTAACTATGTTGGCTTCTTCGTCAGAGGGTCAAGATATGCCCAAGGATCTTGCCAAGTGATGTTTGAATTCCAGCTTAACTAGCTAGAACTAAAGCCTCTTTTCGTATACATGGCTTCTAATACATATATTGCTCGTCCACGTCCGCCAAGTATCCGTTCATATCCTGCGTTATAGCAGGATTACATGTCCATGCATTCGAGTCAAATCCAGTAATATACGCAACGCCAAAAAGAAGATTGGGATCCGTGATTGGATCATTGAGTAGATACGGCTCTGTTCCGTCACCATCAATTGGGGCTTCGGGCGCGGACTGGTCATCCTCTGGAGACCCAGTCCGGCTCAAAGCTGGTTCAGGCGAAGGTTCAGGGGCGGCATCACGACTGTCGTCGACAAATTCGGATTGCCCAAGAAGGCTGTGTATAGCTAGACGCTGACGGATATACGCGTCTTTGGAGAGTTTAGGTGACTTGGGGGCAGATTTGCTTGTTGTAATGGCACGACAGTCCGAAGACTCAAGCCATAACTTATGTTGCTGTATAACTCGCTCAAGTTCTTGGCGCTATCATTAAGTCAGTCAACCCCATGAATCACTATGGTGGTGGGCTTACCATGGACTTCAGCTGCTCAGAGAAGCGAAAGTAGCATGTAATGACGTCCAAGCATAACTGTGCTTTGCTGATAGCCATTTGCATCAACGGCCCTTTATTGTCCTTTCCGTTATATGTTCCGAACAACACTAATCTGGCGGAATGATACGCACAGATAGCCGCGTCAAACTCAAGTACATCCGTTTCATCGCTGAATTGGACAAAATCTGACAAAATCTGGATGATTTGCTCAGCATGCGATAGACACCTGTCCTTCATGAGCGCCCTTTCAGACGTGGAAATGCCTTCAATCGCAGCATGGTGAGTTGATTCCGGGTATTCTGTGAGAAAGATTCGATAGAGGTCGCAATGGCTTTGCTGCCAACTCATATGCTGCGAGTGTTAGTTGAGTCGGGGTCTGATTCAGAAGACTTACCATAATGACATATTGAGGTGATCGGCGTAGCTCTGGGTCATTTGAAGCCGGATATTGATTATGCGGCGCAAGCTTTGTTTGTAGGCGAAGAAGATCGTTCTGGAACCTCTCCATTGACGAGAAGAGATCTGAGAGGCTGACCTCCTTCATTGATATCCTCCGATTGAGCCTCATGATAGCCCTTCGAACGAACGCTAACCGAACAAAAGCAGCACGAGAGCCTAGTACCTCTGGCTCGATTCCCTTTCCTGGTTGCAGGTATCCTGTACTGACATATCGCTCTTGAAGGAAGTCGGTGTCTTCGCAGGGAAGTTGGAGGTAGATTGTGTCAGGATCGAATAACTCGAACTCTTTTAAGCCCACACAAAAGCTATCCTCTAACAGGTACAGAGACCAAAACGTCCGCCTTCGCACCTCTTGTGCAACAGGGGTCAACTTTGAGTGTTCGTAGTTGAGACGTAAAGCTACAGCCCACCTAGCTACTAGACCAGCCATAATGAATGCTCTTGAGAATTGTCCAACTGCAGCTCGGTAGCGTATCAGAAGTAGCGATGCCTGGATTTTGAAAATGGAAGGTTCTTCAAGGCGTTCGAGAATAAGACGCTCGGCTTCCTGTGCCCAATTGGCACGTTCTTCTTGACACTTGCCAAAGTAGATCGCTGTGATAGCGCATAGGGCCAGCTCAAGTGCTCGGTCGATGGTTTTGTCGTGACATCTTTGAACAACCGTGGCCTGATGTAAGAAGTTGAATGACGGAAGAGGGTATAGCCGGTCGAAATATTGATTGATTAATGAGACAACGAGCTCGTCTGAAAGGGACGTTGCGCTTTCAACGACCGTTAAATCTGCGGTGTTTGATGTTGAGCTAGAGACAATGCTTGAGCGTTGCATTTCGGGTGATATAGTCGTTCGAGAAGTTGACGCAGAGGCAGAGTCATTCCGAGACGAGGATACTTCAGTAGTTGTTGAACCAGCTCTTGACAAGTATGTACAAGGCTTTTTCCTCCGCTGGCAATTTGTACATCTTGGTGTATCTCCAGAACATCTGACTTTCATGGTCCGACATTCCTGACAAGCTTTGGTACCGCGGCATTTTGGTGGAAGACGAGGGGCATAATGTCCACCAGAACCGTCCTGCTCAAAGGAGCATTGAAAGTTGAGTCGTTCACAAGTGCGACATCGTGGCACTGTACCGTCACATCGGACCTCCGGGAGTCAGTACCGGCCGAGTACCGGGGTGAATTTGGTTGCTGTAAATACCTTGCGAACTCGACACTGAACACATGCGGCTTTCATTTCCAAGTTGGGCGGGTATTTGACGGTTTAGAGGGATCAACATTCCAGGTCGAGTAGAGTATATCGTTGAAATCGCAGTTGCGATACAATACCACTATCCTCGATTATAAATACCAGACAATATCAAGTCTCACCATTTTGGTTGAATGTAAGCAAAGCAGTTTTTGAAGATGAAAGAGGCAAATGCTTTCCCGCTCTTTCCACAATGTCCACTGTGAGGTAGGTACATTACAAATGCTGTCCTAGCACCTACATTGATTTAGGCAAGTACGTACAGTACACTCTCTGTCCTTCCTTCTTCTTAAAACGAAACAGGACAGAAAACGTCTTGAGCACGCCATTCTACGTAAAATAGGGTCGCTTAGAAGACTTAAACAAGGAAGTATCCAATGAAGCTTCTTTCTACTCCCCGTCACATCACTGAGCCCTGCGATGGCGTGCGGGGGTCCCCACTACTCGAGGCTCATCTTGACCAATCAAAGGAGTCTCTGGCCGATAGGCGCATCAGCTCGCTCTTATCGGTTGACCAGCATTTAGCAACTCCCCGATATCAACATCCAATCCTGTACTTCGTGCTATTATTTTATCAAGATTATTGTCTTGTCTGATACCTTGCCATCTTCAAGCAACTCTCGTTGTCGATAGCATCCTTACTGCCTACATCGCCATATATCTTCAGACGAGGTGCCACTAAACTTGACGACCATAAACCGAGGGATATCAGAAAGGGAAGAATTCGGTTGTTAAAGAGGAGCTCAAATGGGAGGTAGATACTCATCCAACCATCAAAGCTACCTAAGGAGCAAAGCATCGCGGCCCAAAGTGCCGTCTTGTCTGGTAAGTGCAGCAAACGGTTGATACTGCTGTGCTGCTTGATTCAGCGCGCGAATACTCATGAAGAAGTACAGCGACGACAGGTGGAAGGGATTCTCCAATGAAGTAATTTGAGTGCGTGAGAGTATGTAAGGTAGTTTCTCGATAAGTGCAGTCGTCAGAGTACCGCTTCCACCATCGTCAGTATTCGAAGTGTCGTCCCTCGCTGGCATTGCTAATCGTGCCATATCTCTGACATTTAACATGGATCCCTTCATTCTATATTGTCCGCGTCCCGATTTTGAATCCCAATTACAAAGGCCTTCAATATTTCGATGCTTCAGTAGGTGCAGACCGAGAGTTCGCGATCAGAAAGAATTTGCTTCAGCTCAACATCAAGGCCGTCAGTCCTCATCTTGGCAATATAGAAGAACTTGTCGAGTAGTGGCCTGATGTTTGTCGGGTAACTTAATATTACCATGGAGATGCTACTTCACTGCGGTACAATATACATACTCACGGGCTATCCTATCGTTGAAGCTTTCTGGCGCACTCTCATTATAGACAGCAATTTGCCACAACGTTGTGCGCCGTCGTCACTTGCTAAATCGTTCTTCAAGTGGATACTTCTCGTCACAATGCAAGCATTGATTGTCCATATGTCAGAGAATCTATCCATATTTGACAGTTAGATGCCTTAGAGCCTCTGTGGATATTCGCCAACAGCAGGGACTCTACCAAGGTCCTACCCGAACCAGTTGTTGGCGACGCCTATATTCGTGGTGCCATGTTTGAGGAGCATATCACAGCTGACTTTGCATGAAGAGACATCCATTTAATCTGATTGAAGTAATTAAATTCATTCCACCATTGATAATAGGTGTCTGTACAGGAACCGATCAACTAACGAATGACATAGTTTGACTCGTCGTAGAGTGAAGCGAACCATTGAAATACATGTCAAGGCGAAGGCAATACCACATGAGCCACCAAAAAATCACATCCCCCTTTCATCCATCATTAATCACATTTTTTCTTCATAAGTCATACAATAAACCACACGCCGAACGATAACATGCGAACTATCCCCTCGCCCTTAAAGGCATGCCATCCAGGGACTACATTGAGCCTCGACGTTGTAGCTGTTGTATCGAGGGTAAGTGCCCTTCATAGCAGTCAGAATAGGGCTGAAAAACTGTTGGTTGAACCGTGTGGTATCGCAAGACGAACACGGTCCGCTCAGAAAGTTGTCATAGCTTGTGTTGTAGCGGAGGTAGCCGACGACATTCTGATGAGAAACATCAATAGCCTGGAGGCTGAAAGCTTCTGGCATAACAACCCAGTGGTCCGAAGTAGTGTTGCGCTTTCCTGGTACGGTTGGATTCTGGTTGAACAAAGTACTATTCATACCAAGGTCGGAAAGAGCTTTGATCATGAGGAGAGTCAGGTGGGAGTCAGAATCGATCTGGATGCCGGCGCAATCGATGTTTATGGTATATCCATCTCCTTTAACAGGCTGGGCGACGCATTTGCCGGTCTGTCGATCCCAGGAGAAGTTCTGGATAAAGGCTTGCCAGGTGTTGGGCCAGTTGATGAACCGAGGACTGACAAGAGCGGACACAAACAGCTTACCAGCATTGGGGTCTGCAGGAGGTGCTGGCTCATTGCCACCAGTAGGGCTAGGTGTTACGGGTGGTTGCGAGATGGAAGTGGTAGCAGGAGGAAGGGGTGATGTTTGCAGAGTAGAAGTAGGAGAGCTCATGTCGCTGGGACGGGGAGGGGCTGTACCATCACGGTTGCAGACAAAAGCAGTCAAGCAAACGGCGTTGCTGCTGACGGTCTTGTTGAGAGCGGCACTGACAGGACGGCCACGATAGGCATAGCAGCTGAGCTCTTGACCACCCTCCTTGGTGGTTACGGCAGACCCGGCAGGCATGCCATCGGCAATGGCAGGGTTGATGTAGGCTGTCCAAACGACACCATTGGAGAACTTGACGGTGGTTCCCTTGGGGTTCCAAGGATATTTTCCGCTTGCGTACGGAACTTCAACGGACAGATCAGGGGCAGCAGGGAATGTGGAGGCATCTTCAGGCCACTGAATGTCTTTGTACCAGTTCACCTGACGAGAGGTTGACCATTTGGGATGGGCCTTGTTGTCT
The DNA here is from genome assembly GCA_013186375.1 of Fusarium aywerte. Taxonomy (NCBI): domain Eukaryota; kingdom Fungi; phylum Ascomycota; class Sordariomycetes; order Hypocreales; family Nectriaceae; genus Fusarium; species Fusarium aywerte. The sequence continues at coordinate 88,573 of JABCQV010000407.1, read as the reverse complement.
CCAATGCCGCAATCAGCAAGGATGAGATCTTCCTTGGGGTGACGAATCTGGGCTTGGGCAGTTGCCAGAAGGGCTCCGATGGCCGCCAACTTGACAGAGATCATGTTGGTGAGGTAGTGAATTCAGGGTGCAATGCTGAGATATGTGCAAGATCTGTAGAACAGTTGAGTCGATTGCGTAATCGAGATGAAGGGTCTGTGAGGCTCGGGGAGATGAAGTTGGTGATGAGAAGTGAAAGAAAAGGAGAAGATGGAGACGAGAGGAGACGAAGGACATTTATTGAGACCCCAACGCTTTGTAGTAAGGCAACCGTAAGACCAAACACCTTCCTTCCGTATAGCCATTGCCTCGTTCTGGATGTTTCCTAGGGGATCGATGAGGTAATTGAGCCGTGACTTGGGAAGGAGCATGTACGCCGCATACCTAAATAGTTAACTCGGAGGGCAGGAGCAGAGACGGAGATGATGCCACCGCTTGGCCAAACCCGACACATCGTATTACCAAGCATCTCAACTCGTGCCATCTTGAAACTGTTGAGGATCAAGTGACGTAAGGAATTGACTGAGAGGAAAGAGGGCTTCAGTGCCATGCTTCGAGTACGGGCCAACAACCTAGGTGTGTAGTCATTGATGGGTTGGTAGGAAAAAATGTGTGGTGTAATCGCCTGCTTAAACTTCATACGGATATTGTAGAGAGGCCTCAAACAACAAAATCTCGCTTCGGAGAATCTTGTCTTCAGTTCATAATGGGCACAATCTTCCATCAATCGATCGGTCGAAATAGTCTACTCTTAAGGGGATATCGGTCCATACGATTTATAGGACTGCTTGTGAAAACCATGTCTTTAATGGTTGAAGGAGTCCGGATATCGTTCATCTCAAGCCTGCCAGGTAGTGACGAGTCTTGTGGCAAATCTGATACAGTACAATCTGATACTGAAAGCTCAACATAAAGACGGCTTCATTAGGACTGATTTCATGTTGAATGTTTTAAGTAGTCCTTTGGGTAGGATAATGAGAAGACTGTTGCTAGTTCGCGCATAGATCATGTGCTTCGTATCGATGAGATATCTTGAAACTTGTGGCATCCACCTACAGATGAGAATGATTCAGTTGCAGAACTTTGAGTTCGACCGATATTTCGTATAAAAAACAATGAGGACAAGGAAAACCCACACATGGCTTATAACACATGCCGCTATCGAGCTCAGTTCAGGTAGGGACGATTTTGGGATATTCCAAGCTGGCTACCCTGAAGCTTCAGCATGATGGGACGCAGCCGTATGGATCTGTCAGCAACTCCACCTAGGTTCGGCAGAATATCAACAATGACCTCTCCATTTCTACCCTGTTGATGCTGCACTACCACTTTCAAGCTTGACACACCAATCCCAACATGCGTCGCAATCTGGTGTCCTTCAATTGGCGTCCCAGCCTAAGGGCTCGCGCTCCGCCACGTATAATAATTCAGAACGTCCGGACCGAGTCAACCCAAGTTTCACACATCGACCGCATTACTTCCAAGCTCCCACGACGTTTACAGAAATACACCAGCGGTTTGCGAAACGCACCGGTCTCACATATCGTTTCCTTCCTTATTCTGCACGAAATTACAGCCTTTGTGCCCGTCCTAGGACTATTCGGACTTTTTCATTATACAAATTACGTCCCGGTTGACTACGTAACGGGTCACTTTGGAAGCTATGTCGAAGATGGAGTTGGTCGATTCGAGAGATACTTCAAACGCAAGGGCTGGTTTGGTTTTGGTCAAAATGAAGAGGGCGAAACAACATCGAGTACAACTACGACACACCCCGACTCTAACTCCGAGAATGCAGTTGAGCGTTGGCATAGTGGCGATGGCCGCTACAAAGTTCTAGTGGAGGTTGCTTTGGCATACGCGATAACCAAGGCTTTACTGCCAGTCCGAATTATTGGTAGTGTCTGGGCTACACCGTGGTTTGCCGGAGTACTCATGAGAGCCAAAGGGACATTCACACGCAAGCCTTAGTCACTCATGACAATAAGACCATCAATGTTTTGAGAAGATTTTGTCTTGATTTTGTTATACCCTCAGAGATGAATTCATCCCACTTATATGTGCTTTTTCCATTCCGTCATTTAGGGTGTCATATCACTGACAATTTAAGCCTTCTCGTAGACCCAGTTGAACTGGGCGGACTTCCAGGAGACGACCTCACCCTCCTTGAACCAGAGAGCAATCTCCTTCTGGGCGTTCTCGACGGAGTCGGAACCGTGGCAGACGTTGCGGCCGACGTCGATGGCGAAGTCGCCACGGATGGTACCAGGAGAAGAGGCAAGGGGGTTGGTGGCACCGAGGATGGCTAGAAGTGTGATTAGCAATTGTATAATTATTGAAATAGTCAAACATACCACGGCCAGTCTTGACGGCGTCACGGCCCTCCCAGACCATGGCGCAGATGGGGCCAGAGTTCATGTACTCAATCAGACCAGGGAAGAAAGGCTTGCCAGCGAGGTCAGCGTCTGTGAGTATGTTAGAATTGATTGATGCTCCAGGTGGATAGTTTCGGTGACGAACAGTGCTTCTCGAGGTGCTCCTTGCCGGGAGTCATGAGCTTGATGGCAGCAAGCTTGAAGCTATCCCAAAGTTAATTCCTGTATTGACGTTCACGTAGATATAAGTACTTACCCTCGGTTCTCGAAGCGAGAGATGATGGGGCCAACGAGTCCACGCTATAGTAACCGCATTAGTTCTATCTAAATCGATTGTATCAACACCAAAGTATGTTTACCTGGACACCGTCGGGCTTGATAGCGATGAAGCTATGGCAATATCAGCATGAATTCAAAATGGAGGGGCATCGACCCTGGCGGCTGGTAGCTCTATGGCGGGGTAGCTTACGTCTGCTCGGAGGAGGACATTTTGGCGATATTCTTGTCTGGTATGACTTGAGATGTAGGAACAGAAGAGGAAGTAGAGATAGAAGGGCAGACGGGGACTGGAGGGGAAAGGCTTGAAGAAGGCGGTGAAAAGAGGATATAAAGGGCGAAGAGGGCGAAGAGCAGAGCAAAAAATGGCGGGGCAAGATTTTCCGCAGTTCTCCGTCTCTGTTGCTTGCTATTCTCGTTGCCGCTCACGGCGGGGTCTTTTCGCTGGCGGGGCTCATCAGCCATGATGAGCTGGCGTTGAGGGGTCTTGGTAGGTGCGAGATCTGGGGAATTCACACGGACACGTGACTGATAATTGGTCGATGTTGACACTTGTATAGAGAGCTTGTCAATGGGCGGGTTTTTGAAAAAAGGAGTAGAGATAAATCGGGAGATGGATATTCATATACTGGATGTTGATAAAGTTCAGTCAACGTTCAATTACATCAATTGCAAAACAGATGATTGAAACAATACTCACAAGGCACAAAAGACGTGAACAGCCTGCAACAATATTCAAGAGCTTCAGATCAGCAATGTACAGTGCAATCAACATCCAAACCCAATGGCAAAGAAATCGAGCTGCAGAATGCAACGACTGAAGAAGCCGGTTCGTTAAAAGGTCTAGTCTTCTACCGAAGCTTGCCCCGCCATCTTGGTACCCGCTCCCCTGCGTCTCACACCAGTCCCAATTCGGTTTGGAGTCTCACAGGGGAGCTAAGGGACAGCTTGACTTCGACATCATCAGAGTTGAGGTTATCCCCAGCACAAACCACAAAAACCACAAAAACCATCATCACTTCTGCTAGCCAGGAGATTTCACGGTGGATATAGGGCAGGAGACTATATCTGTTCTGTGAATGTTTATTTGATATACTCACAACATTTGCAATCCCTTTGTTCAAACCTTGATCGCGGTCTGGTTCTTGACCGTCTAAACATCATGAGGTCTAATATGGCGTCGTCCTTTCGCTGGACGGCGCTATTGCTGCTGTTAGGCACTCTTGCCTGCCTTCTGCAGTCAGCTGGTAAGCTTTGAAAGTAAGAACTGACAAATTCTCGGCTAACAATCGCTCTAGCTGCTGTCAAGGAGAAGGACTTCAAGAAGTGCGACCAATCCGGTTTCTGTAAACGAAACCGCGCTTATGCCGACAACGCCATTGCCCAAGGCTCAAACTGGAAGGCACCATACGAAATCACGGCCGATTCGACAACTTTCGAAGATGGAAAGCTGGAGGCTATGGTTGTCAAGACCATTAATGCTAATGGAGATACCGTTCGCCTTCCCCTCACTATCTCGTTCCTCAAGTCTGGTGCCGCCCGAGTTACAATGGATGAGGAGAAGCGACGAAACAAGGACATAGTTTTGAGAGATGACAGTCCTGTCCGCAAGGAACGATACAACGAGGCCGATAACTGGGTTCTTGTTGCTGGTCTGGATCTTGACAAGGAGGCCCAACTTGCGCATCAAGACAAGACCCAAATCAACATCAAGTACGGACCTGATGGCAATCAGGAGGCTGTCATCAAGTTCTCGCCTTTCGAGATCGATTTTCGACGCGGTGGCAACTCGCATGTCAAGTTCAATAACCGCGGTTGGCTAAACATGGAGCACTGGCGACCCAAGATTGAGAATAAGGAGGGCGAGGAAGCCGCTGAGGATGAGAGCACATGGTGGGACGAATCCTTCGGTGGAAACACCGACTCTAAGCCTCGTGGTCCTGAAAGTGTGGCTATGGACATTACTTTCCATGGATACGAGCATGTCTTTGGAATTCCTGAACACACTGGTCCCCTGTCATTGAAGCAGACCCGTGGCGGAGATGGCAACTACGCCGAGCCTTACCGCATGTACAATGCCGATGTTTTTGAATACATCCTCGACAGCCCAATGACACTCTACGGTGCTATCCCTTTCATGCAGGCTCATCGCAAGGGTTCATCTGTTGGTGTTTTCTGGCTCAATGTTGCCGAGACCTGGGTCGACATTACCAAAGACAAGAGCCATGCGAATCCTCTAAGTCTAGGTGCAGGTGGAAAAACCAGCACTCATACTCACTGGATCTCTGAGAGTGGTCTCCTCGACGTTTTCGTACTCCTTGGTCCTACTCCTTCTGACCTCACCAAAACCTACGGAGAGTTGACCGGCTACACTGCTATGCCTCAAGAATTTGCCATTGGTTATCACCAATGCCGCTGGAACTATATCTCAAGCGACGATGTCAGGGACGTGGATCGCAACATGGACAAGCACAAGATTCCATACGACGTCATCTGGCTGGATCTGGAATACACTGATGACCGCAAGTACTTCACTTGGGAACCTCACTCTTTCCCTGATCCTATCGACATGGGTGAGCATCTCGATGCCCATGGCCGTCAGCTTGTTGTCCTTCTTGATCCCCATATCAAGAAGACCGATAACTACCCAGCCTCTGAGGAAATGCTTGCACAGGACCTTGCTGTTCACAACAAGGAGCAGAAACCATACGAAGGGTGGTGCTGGCCCGGAGCCTCCAACTGGATTGATTGCTTCAACCCCAAGGCAATTGAATGGTGGAAAACCATGCTCAAGTTTGACAAGTTCAAGGGCACCATGAGCAACACCTGGATGTGGAACGATATGAGCGAGCCCTCAGTCTTCAACGGACCCGAGGTGACCATGCCCAAGGACAATATTCATCACGGAGGATGGGAACACCGTGATATCCACAATTTGAACGGCCTTACCTTCCAAAATGCTACCTTCCAGGCTCTCCTCCACCGTGAAAAGGGAGAGCTCCGACGACCTTTCATCCTCACCCGAGCCTTCTACGCTGGATCGCAAAAGCTTGGCGCCATGTGGACAGGAGACAACCAGGCCGATTGGGGACATTTGGCCGCTTCTATCCCCATGACTCTGAACCAGGGAATTTCTGGTTTCCCCTTTGCTGGTGCTGATGTTGGAGGTTTCTTTGGCAACCCTGAGAAAGACCTCCTTGTTCGTTGGTACCAGACTGGTGTATGGTACCCCTTCTTCCGAGCTCATGCACATCTCGACGCTCGACGCCGTGAGCCTTACCTCTTGGGTGAACCCTATACCCAGATTTCGACTGCCGCTATCAGACTCCGATACACTCTTCTGCCTGCTTGGTATACTGCGTTCCACAAGGCAGCGCAAGACGGAAGTCCTATCATCCGACCTATGTTCTGGACGCATCCTTCTGAAGAAGCTGGCATTGCTCTTGAGGACCAGTTCTTTTTTGGCTCAACCGGACTTCTGGTGAAGCCAGTCACAGAGCAGGGCAAGGAATCGGTCGACATCTGGATTCCTGATGATGAGGTTTACTATGATTACTTTACCTACGATATTCAGAAGACAAACAAGGGTAAATATCTTACAGTAAGCGCACCACTGGAGAAGATTCCTGTTCTATTCCGAGGTGGACATATCATCCCCCGACGCGACATTCCTCGACGATCAAGTACTCTCATGCGATTCGACGACTACACACTTGTTGTCTCGGCCTCCAAGACTGGTGCCGCAGAGGGTGAGCTTTACGTTGATGACGGTGATTCGTATGATTACGAGCAAGGTCAATACATCCACCGCAAGTTCACACTCGGCGGTAACACATTGACTTCTCTTGATGCTGAGGGACGTGACACCAAGTCGATCAAGGCTGGCTCATGGCTCAAGGACATGGAAAGTGTTTATGTCGACAAGATCATCATTGTCGGCGCACCCAAGACCTGGGACCAGAAGGAGGCTCAAGTTGAGTCCGAGGGACGAACATGGACCGTCAAGGTTCAATACCACGCAGCCAAGGGTAGCCGTGCAGCCTTCGCGGTTGTGGGCCGAGTTGGAGCCAAGATCGGTCAAGACTGGAGCATTAAGCTTGCTTAGATGGCAGATGATTAGTTTGATTAGAGGTGGAGAGAAGCTAAGAATAGACATACTTCTGGACATTGAATTTTTCCGTGAATTAACGAATCGCAGCTTTGGTGTGACAGTGAACACCGTGAAGCTACTGATAAGGCAAGTATCGACACCTACGGCGTGTCACGGAAATATGGGCATCACATCGGTCCAACTACGGTCAAGTGGAGGTTGCTATAATACAAAGTCAGGGTTAAAAATAAGCATGATTGGAGATGAAATGATATTGGTCCAAAGAGTGTCCACGCGTCTGTGCGGTTTGAGATTATTCATTATGGATTCATAAGTGTTTTGATAGGGGGGCATCGAAGATCGAAGAAGTTGGCCTCCAAATTTCAGGGGATAAGAAATAATAATCCGAGAACCTAGTCTAAAGTGGCATGATACGACTCAATGACCATGGTTCTTATGTATGCTTTTGAGCTATAGTTTCCAATGCCGCAAGAGCAGAACACTGTGGGTTGATTAATTTGCACAATGCACAAAACGACAAAATATCTGGGCCGACCTGTGATCTATCAATCTATGCAAACTATAGCGAACAACCACGCATGTAAAATCTCCACTGAAATTGCACAAGGGGGCAAACTGGAGAAAATGTGATCCGATGCAAAGGATTTGCTCGCTTCGAGATAGTCGGTAAGTGAGTTGTGATATATAGAATGGAGCAATGTAACATCCGTGTCGATATTAAGCTTCTTAGTTTAGAAACCCAATATCCGCATCAAAGACTGTGAACATTGACGAATGAGAACATTTGCAAAAGATAATTCAGATTAATTATTACATTTCTCAAAAATACTTTTCGTACTGCCTGTTCTGTGCTATACCAAACTGACACTGCGAGCTGGTTTGGCCGTGAACAGACTGACAAGGAGGTATACATCGGCGATTTTTATATGAGAGATAATCCAAAATCGTTGCCTCTCCTTTTTCTAGGCAGCGTGTTTTCCTTTTTTAAAGATATCTCCAAGATTCATTACCGCTTAAGTGGCCTAGGAATTTAGGTAGAATGTAGCACTGATAGGGTAGGCAAACTGTTCTTTTAGTTTATCGACTATACGCTCATTCACCCGTACAGATCATATATGTAGGTAGGTATGTGAGATAAGTTACGCGTTGGCTCAAGAGTTCAACAAGCGAATCGAGAGCGCGTGGGTTTCAGCTACATTCAACTAATCTTTCTCTTAACTCTTGTTCGTCGAACTTACTTTACGAGTGAAGTGTCTCTGTGAGCCTCACCACCTCACCACATAACTCATCCGAACAACAATTAGCTTCGCATCGTCCTTCGTTTTGACCCTAACTTATGTGAAAGGGAGATTCTACCCAGCTCACCTTGGTGATCTGTACGACAACGATAGATACCCTATAGTGCACAAGATTGGTGCTGGAGGCACCTCCACCATATGGCTTCCTCGCAACTCTCCACTTCCGACCTGGGTAGCTCTCAAGATTCTGAGGTCCGCCCAATCCTCGATAGTCGAGGGCAGCACCGGTCCAGGAATATGAATGGAAGAGGATGCAGGGTTAATTCTATTGCTGACGACAATTTCAACACAAAAAGTCGATTCACTTCATGGTATGCTAAGCACAGTGTTCGTGTATGAACCAGGGGAGCGCATAAGTGTAGAGGATGTCTCGAATCACCCCTGGTTCTGGATGGACTTGGGAATGAATCCGAATGATGTAGCATAGAGAAATGGGTATTGTTCTGGTTGAAGCTCAGTTATTTGTTCTCAGATACTCGCTGCTGCTGCAAGGAACATTATTTCGGCTGTTGCAGGGTTGCATGACACTATCATACGGGTGCAACCATACCCAAATTGTTTACTTGCAGTTGATGTTCTTTTGCTGCTGATACTTAACCCTTGACAGTACCATGATAATGGTGAAAGTGCTTGTGTAGCCTTGTATTAGCAATATTATCCTTATCTTTGATCCTTATCTACTAGTCATTGGGCTGCCTCACAGGTCGTCCTAAATTAAGACAATACCGACCCTTGCTTAGCAGCCCGGTGGTAGATATCTCAGCCTCCCAGCATTGTCCTTATTGATATGTGGATGCATGTGGTGGGACAGGAAGGGTGTCAGTGTCTTAAAAAACAGCGCTGCGGGCGTTTAGAAAAAAGTTCCGTTGAGATTCCGACGAGTTGGGATGGATTGGTCCCAGCACAAAACCCCCCTGAGCTTGAGCTTTGATCACTCTGGTTTACGATCTGAAGGTTTCTGCTTTCTGTGTGAGGCTATAGGTACGATTTACCAGATCCGCGGATGTAAGTGAATTTCTCCAACTTGGTTGTTTCCATATAAAATATCTTGGCTGGCCCAGCTTGTACCCTGTATTTTCGGCAAAGCGGAGGTGGAATCGTCTAAAGTCTGGGCAAAAGGATTTTAGGTGACATTCTTAGGGGTCTTAGATGGGTACATATGGGTTTTCTATGGTTTCATGATTCCACTGAAGCGCTGAAACTGAAGCCCTTTGCGGCGCGCTACTGCATTTACTGCCTATACTATGAGTGCCCCCCACGCACGCTGCAAGCCAAGAGACGACAGTCGATGAAGAAAGACGGGATGGTACCTGGCGTCAACGCCATTAATAGGTTTGGGTGTGGTAGGAATGCAGGGAATGGAATGCGCAGTTGCACACCTTTATAATAGAAAGCTTCCAATCGAAGCTCGACAAGAATTTCTCTCAACGGGAAACAACGGATATAAAAAAAACACTTGTTTTGTAGATTTTTTTCTTCTTCTTTTTTCGCCACCACAACAGCAGCATCCCATCATAGAGAGTGATCGTCGTCATGATGGCTGCAGGCTACCACCTTTAACAAACAAAATACGAGGGTGAGATGGGCGAGGTTGGAACAAGATTCCATGATCGAATGAATTAACTATAATTAGTTAAAAAGTGAGTGCTGACAACAACAGATTACCTCAATTCGAGTGGATATGAGCATATCTCGGTCGTTTTCTTGGCTGTGACGTCAGCATGGCTATTCCCTGCGACCAAATGTTTTTTAGCTATGTAGAGTAGCTGGGTTTAGACTGAACCCCTGGCTTGTTCCCAATTCAATGCGCCCGTTTGGTGTCTCGGGTTAGCGAGAGCGTGCATCAGATCGACCGCTTACCTGCAGATGGATGGGAAGAATCTCTTCCTGTCCCTGATTTTTGCATGTGTTATTTTTCTTGCTGGATACTTACCTGCACATATCGGTAGTAAAGTTGACAACGCAGTCAATCAATGTCATGATCTACACCAGTTTATCCGAATATGTAAGTTCTGCTCCAACAAACAAGAACCCACCCAACCGAGGTAGCCGCTCTGGACTGTGATGGTTCAAAATGAGTTAGAGTTGAGGATCCCATCATTTTCTCTTTTTTGGGAGGATGACAGTGCCCTTGACTTGGCTTGGTTTGCTTTGCTTGGGGCGTGCTTTTTCCATTTCCATTCCCATTCTATCGGCGGCACCCTCGGGCTTTCCCATCTGGGAGTTCCATAGTGACACCATCCATGGATAGTTAGCTCCACACCCACCGTGAAGAATAGTGGCCGTTCACTGCAGCACCTCCCGGCTATACGGGGCTTCGGGGGCTCATTACTCGACATTTGGCGGCGGCCGGTCGCTGGGTTTTGACCCTGAACTTGACTCCGGCGGCTCCACTTGCTAACCACGCCCGCCCGACCTTATCAATCCAGTCACTGTACAGCTCTTTTTTGCTCCATTGCTTTAGTAGTTGATGGTGTCATGGAGGTGTGGACTTTTTTTATTATTAACTTTTGATGGCAATATTAAGGAAAAAAGAGAAATAAAAAAATTAATGTATGATGGAATGTCCGAGAAAATTTGCAGCTTAGGTATAGGCAAAGACGACAAACAGCATGAAGAACAGTGGATAGTTAATTCCGCTTCCCATTGACATGCCAAATTCTTCCTCTTCATTCATTCTTGCACTCCCTGAACCCAGCTTGGCCAGGTAAGGCTATCTGAACTGACCCATTCTTCCCTCGTCCTCTTTCTTGGCTTTTGTACATTGCATGTCTCCAGTTGCTCCATTGCTCCACGGGCTGGCTGAACTGAATGCGCTGAATTGTTGGCTGATCTCTTAAAACCTCGACAGCATCCCCGTCACCCGCAGGGTTTCCGAAAGTTCCCCCAGATTCTTTACTACCTTATTTTTTCCTTTTCCTTTCTCCTTTTTTACCTTTGACAAGATTTCATCTCTCCTTTCTTTCCCACAAGCGAGAGAGACAAAGGTTGCGTCTAGGTGACGACATCATAACACCTCGTTCTCTCTATTCAACCTAAAACACCAAGGAAATATCGCCTTGCGTGTATCAAAACGCCCACGCGTCGCCTCACCAAACGAGAAAACCCCGTCTATCTACGAGATCGATGTCATCGAGGATCATCGTCTGATCGATCCACTTGATTACTATTCCTGTTTCCTAATTGTCTCGTCTCTCGTTTTATCACATCAGACCGACTGTAGTGTGGGTATTCACCACTCGCTCTCCACCACAAGTTGAACAAAGCTTCTTCTTAAACAATATTTGCTGGACATTGACACTCTCTCCTATCTCTCTACCTTGTCTGATCATCCCCATAGAGCCCTCTTGTTGTGAACATCATCAACAGGGGCCATCATGAGTTCAGATCCGCCCCCAAATGGCTTCTTTGAGGAGAAGGAGTTGAAAGATTTTAATCTCAGACAACCACCTCCCTCAAGAAACCCTTCGCAATTCAGCGCCCAGCAGTCAGAACCAGCACGAACAACCTCACCTCAACCAGCTACCGAAAAAAGAAATTCGGCTCCTCCAGCTCAACTCGATACATTTCCAACTCTACAAGCTCCTGTTGTCACAAACGACACAACTTCAATTCGGTCACCCGTTAGCCAGCGTGCAGATGCTAGCCGACTAGACGATAACATCGAGCTTTTGCGAATTGAGCGTGCCGTTTCTGCCGAGGCTCGCGATGATGCCAGTCATATGAAAAAGCGAGCTCACAACTTTGAGCCCGAAGATGCCTTCAACGCGCCCATCCCCTCAGAGACTTTCCACAAGGAGAAGCAGCCAGATGCCGATGCTTCGCTACTCAAGTTATGGATGTTCCTTCGAAAGTTCCCTCGATTCGTCCGATACTGTTTGTACCTGGTCCCTGGAGCCGCTCTGCTTCTCATTCCTGTCTTGCTCGGTAGATTCGCAGTCAAGGATAATGGCAAGCGACGAGATGTTAATGGTGTCGACCTTATGTGGTTCGGTATCTGGCTAGAGATTGTCTGGGGAGTTCTCTGGGTTTCTCGCATGATCAGCAGTCTTTTGCCCCCAACTTGCAAGCTTATTGCTAAGCTCTTCGGATCTACCAATGCCAGCAAGTGGAAAGACATTGGATACCAACTCGACCTGCACACAGCCGTCTTCCTTTGGTTCCTCGCCATCCTCATCTCTTTCGAGCCGACTATGATGAACCACAACTTCCGAGACCAGAAGCCACATTGGGTGAGCATTATGAACAAGGTCATCATTGCCTTGTTCACACTGGCAACTCTCAACTTTGTTGAGAAGATCCTCATCCAATGGATTGCTTTCACTTTCCATCAGCGAACCTATGCGACTCGAATCGATAACAACAAAGCAGATGTTGGCCAACTCGTTCACCTCTACGAGCACGCCAAAGCTCACAACGAAAAGACCGACTACTTCTTTCAGCGCGGCAGTGGCACCGCTAGTGGCGCGCAGACTCCGATGCAGACACTCCAGGACAACGCTCGTCAGATTTTCGACAAGGTTGGTTACATCGCTGGCCGTGTCGGAAACGACTTGATCGGTCGCAAGATTGACAGCAACCACCCTCGCAGAGTGGTCAACGAACTTCTCCGAACCACTCAATCATCACATACCCTGGCTCGTCTCATCTACCGTTGCGCTGTCAAGGATGGAGCCGACCTGGTTTACCAAGAGGATATGGAACGAATCTTTGGCAGCGAAGAGGAGGCCGAAGTTGCTTTCATGATGTTTGACAAGGACATGAACGGTGATATCTCGATTGACGAATTCGAAGCTGTGTGCAACGAAATCCACCTCGAAAAGAAGGCCATTGCTGCTTCGCTCAAGGATCTTGACTCGGTGATTAAGAAACTCGACAAGGTCTTTGTTTTCATCATCATCGTCATCACCATTATTGTCTTTATCTCAATTCTTTCTGGTTCGGCTGCTGCGGCTCTCGGCTCTGCGGGTACCGTTATTCTGGGTCTGGCCTGGGTTCTTCAAGCCACAGCCCAGGAGTTCCTCCAGTCCATCATCTTCGTCTTCGTCAAGCATCCTTTTGATGTCGGTGATCGTGTGACTGTCTACGGATCTACTGGTGATAACATGATGGGTGACGACTTCTACGTGACTGAGATTTCTCTTCTCTACACCGAGTTCAAGAAGATGCAGGGTCACATCGTGCAGGCTCCTAACTCGCTGCTCAACAGCTTGTTCATTCTTAACCAACGACGATCCAACGGCCTCGCAGATGTTATCCCTCTGGTGATGCGTTTTGGTACTCCCCAAACCATGATCGATGATCTCAAGGAACGAATGACCGACTTCTGCCTCGCCAACAAGCGTGACTATGCGCCCCGTATCATTACTGAGATGGTCAAGGTTGATGACGTTCGATCTTGCATGATGAACATGATCTTCTTCCACAAGACCAACTTCCAGAACGAACTGTTGCGTCTCAACCGTCATAACAAGTTTGTGACGGAACTGATGACCCAGATGGTCAACGTTGGCATCCAGTCCCCCTTCCGTATCGAACCTGGTGGCAGCCGCGAGCACCCCATGTACTGGTCTGGTATGCAGCCTCCTCCTTATGGCAAGGAGCCTGATCATGGCAGTGGCCATGACGGCGGTGTTGATCTTCACGACAAGCCCATCGCCCACGAGAGGCCTCTTCACTCAGAAGGTCCTCCTTTGAGCCACGTCCCCTCAAACTATAGCCGCCGAGGAGGGGCCGAGCGTATGCGTGCCATGGACCAGAACTTGGACTTCCAGGACGTCTTCGAGAACCGACGAGATAACGTTCAAGCGCACCGTCTAGCATCCATCCGTGAGAAGGAGCGTGGTGCCCGAGCTGAAGAGGAGGCTGAACGACGATCGATGGCCAGCTCTTCAGGCGTGGACCGCCGTACCTCGACAGAAAGCCGACGACACGTATTCAACCGAGTGAGGACGGGTTCTAAGAGCAGCAAAACTCCCGGCAATATTGTCTAAAGGGGCTTCTTATGACATTTATGAAAACAAAACTTTACACAGCATATAGACATTCAGATTGGCATGTCTGAAGCGGTGCATGATTTTTTATTCTTTTTTATTTCTTGGCGCATAGACTGCAGCCATACACAATACGTTTAAGTTGAACAGATCGACTCAGTAGAACATAGAGAGCGAGAAAATTTTAGATAAATTTTATTTATAATTCATAAAACTCGACATGCTATGAGAATGAGAACCGAGTGTCTTGACGTGCATAATCATGATAGAGTACAGCATGTCATGGAAGGTAATTGTCATGATGGCCCCTGTCGGTACGGGACGATAATACAGGGGTAATCCTGGGGTAACGGGAATGATGTAATGCTCAAACAAAGTATGATCTGGATACCTTGGAGTCAATTGTTTATTCTTATTTCGCGAACTCTGATCTTCTTGTAAGCCATGCTTCTGTGAATAGCCAATGCATATTTGACAGCTTTCATTTGGATTGATATCCATGCTATAATCCTTCCACAACAAGTCAGACCATACGGACCCCTCAATCAAGGCTGACGCTCTAATAGTACCTAGTAATTAGAACTCTTAGCGTAATTAAAGGGTCCCTTTTAAGTCCGCCTTACGACCTCTACATCCAATAGTTACAGAGCAATTCTGTAGCTCGTCGGCTAAAGTGGAGAGAAGCCAAGTTCAGCTCCCGCGCATCGACATCAGGCCTTTGTAGTTGAAACCAACTTTCAAGTTAGGCCGTATACAAGGGATGGATGGCAGCTTGGGCCTAAAGCCATTATTTATAGATATTAGTTGGCAGTATTCCCTTTTTCCATTCCTTTGCAGATTTATTCATAGTTGAATATACTGTTGCGAATTCGTTCCTGTCGCGCCTCTTTTGTGCTCCCAACAGCCATCGCTGCCTGAGGTCATTTACATCCAATGGTTGGTCGCTGCGTAGTTCAGCTGAAGCTCGCCCTTGACCACCCCCCGGCCACATCGCATCTTCCAAAGCCTCGTTCTTTGAGGACGAGTAGAGTCGAGTCTCGCCTCCCGAGTAATCATGCCCACCGTTGTGGCGCAATAATACCGACCTCTTCTTACAAAATAAGAGAAGCGAGATAGAACCATGTCCGGCCTTCCAGACGGCTGGGAAGCCGATTACGATGGCCGTCGCTGGTTCTACAAGTACAAGCCCACGGGACACGTTCAGTACCACTTCCCCAAGGAAGGCGATGAGTTTCCCGACTTTATCGACAGCTTTTCAGCCGTGCCAGATCTTGCGCCTGAAGAACGGCTCGAGTCGCAGCAGCAGGTCCGACGACAGGGAAGTACTACGGCGGCACCTGCGAAGAAGGACAATGGCGCGTACGGTATGTCAGCTACGGCGCGGCCCGTGAGCATGACCTGGGATGGTGCATTTGAAGAAGATAATGCAGTGTTTCAACCAGAGAACTTTATGTATCTCGGACCTGGGACGTATACCGATGTGAGTCCGCTGGCAGAAGAGGAGGAGGAGGCTGCGAGGAGGGTTATTGCAGGGGGAATTGAAGGGAGGGTTGACAAGAGTCCCTCGAAGGGTGTGAGTCCTTTGAATAGTGAAAAGACGACGCCATCTCAAAGTGCTACACATGCAGGTCCAATCGCGGGAGAACCAGTATTGGTGCCGCCTACAGTCGTTGAGGAAGTTCACGAGATGCCAAGTCATGAGCCTCAACGAGCGCCTGATCCCGTGGGAGTCATTGCTGAAATGCCTACATACGATACAGCACAAGCACAAATTGAGACCGACCCCCCACCGATCGAAATGGCCGATAATACGGTTCTGGCGCCTATCGAAACTGCAATCCCAATGATGGCCGAGTTACCAGAGCGAACAAGTCCTACAGAGAAGAAGAAAGAGGAAGCACAGCTTGCACCGGGCTCGTTGAGGAACTATAATATGCCAATGCGGCCGTTGGAGATTGATAACAAGCCAGCTGGGGCTGTGCCTCCTGGAATTCAATCATACAAGCCTGGAGAGACCCGTATAGATATACCACCTAATCCTCCGCCTTTGCGACGATCGACTTTTCAACCTGGGGAGTCAATGGTGGATGCGAGTCCAGTTCGACTACCTGATAGAGGTCACGCTGGAACGCCGAATGTGCTTTCACCGCCTCGGGTACCGCCTAAGATGCCTCTGGATGAGCCATCTCAACCTCAAATACCTCCAAAGCATGCTTTCTGTCCATCTCATCAAGCGAATTTACCATTAGGAGTGGCCAATAATGCGCCTTATATTCCGGGACAGGAGCCTGAGCTGTCTCACATGCCATCTGTGTTAAAGCCCGCACGTGGGAAAGCTCCTGGGCAGGCTGCGCCTGGTCCTACGAGAGCCTCACAGGGTCATGGTTATGTACCACCCACACAAGGGAAACATCCTCCGGTTATGACTCCAGCGCCTATTGTTCAGCAACAACGTCCTGAGGATCCACGAATGGGTGTTCAGAGAGTTAACACTGTACCTGATTCGCTGCCTTCTCAGAAACCACAATCCGTGATTCAGAATGGGCACCAGGGGCTGCCATCTAGTACAGCGAATCGGCCACATATGCCGAAACGACCTGTTAGTGTGATGCCTGATATGACGGGAGCGCAAACGCAAGCCCAATATCGGAGCCCAGTTGAGAGTCTCCCGCCGAAGTGTCTGCCTCGATCAGCAACTGCAGGACCTGGAACTCAGCTTCCTCCATACCCAGTCGACAATCCGCCGTATCCTGACGATCGACCAGTGTTTCGCAGAGAAGATCCCCCATATCCTGAAGAGCCATTCATGCAGAAACCTCTACTACCAAATCGAGGTCCTGTTAACCCGTCGCCTCCACTTCCCAGCAATCGACGGCATTCATCGTATAGCTCTGCCATGGTTTCTCCGGACTCACGGCATGGCAGCATGTCGTTTCCTACTCAAACGCCCTCGCCGATGGAACACAGTCGTCACGCATCCACTTCAAGTTCCATTCCCAACTATTTACCTTCTCCCGTATCGCAAAATTCATCTTCTATGCAGAACTTCACACCAACTCCTCCTTCTGCTCCAGCAAATCAGTATCATCAAGAGACTTACTTCAACGTGCAGGGTGCAGAGGGCCAAGGTCATAATACTGCTGCTCGAGACGCGCTGCGTAAACAGTCTTGGAGCCGCGGTGTAGAGCCAATGCGTAACTCTGTCGGAGCAGATACCGCTAGTGCTCAACGTGGATCGCCTCTGGCACAACCGCCAGGACAAGGTTATAATGCATCGCCCCAAGGACTACCACATTCACAGTCGCCACAACAGGTATCACAGGTTAATACTGCACCTCAAAATCAGCGTCCTGTCGGCCCTTCACCATCGCCGCCAGGGCAACAGGGCCTCGGACGAATCGAAGAATACGAAGAAGTCTCAAACAGAACTATCAGCCGATCTTCAACGGCAAGTGTAACGTCTGAAATGAGGCGGGGATCGATCTCTTCATCGGTGCAGCCAAGTCCAATGGGAAGTCGAAGAGCAAGCTGGCAAGCAGAAAGTCCAAGGAACGTCCCACCTGGTCAGTTCCAGGGGCAGCAAAATCAAGTACCTCAGAGTTCTCCTATGCCACCTCAAGATCCGAAACAACTACAGGGAAAGCCTTCTCATGTGAATGCACCTCAGCTTCCAAGGCAACAAATGCCTGTTCATGGTCAAAGAGTGCCTCAGGGAATGCCCCAACCTCAAGGACTTGGACCTCAAGGACAGCCTTTGCAAGCTCAAATGTTTCCACCACAAGCTCAATGTAAAGCGCCCCATCCTGGGCAGATAAACACCCAAGTTCAAAATGCTTCTCAGGGACCTGCACCCTCCGTGCTACCACCCAAACCTGTACCAACTAGACTTCAAAAACGGTCCTCCCACGGTCCACCCAGTCCAGCAGGACAACCGGCTCCTCCAAATCATCCTCAGGGTCCTTTGCCTCCTAGTTTGAAGGCACAGAACCAGATGCCACAGCAGGGTCCTGTGCCAGGTCAAATGCCTTCTCCAGGACAACCAAACGTTCTACAAAAGGCTGCTCCGGGCCGAGTACAGCCTCATGTTCAAATTCCTCAAGAGCAAGGAGGTTGGCAGCCTAGCCCGCACCCTGTGGTGCCTCAAAGTCAACGGCCGGTATCAATGCAGCCTCAGTCGTCACAGAGCGCTGGAGCGAAAGAAGGCAAAGAGGGAAAGAGATGGCTGAAATGGTTGAAGGGTGGTTCTAAATCTGTCTCTCACAGTCCGACTACGCCAGTCATTTCTTCACCCATATCACCAGTTGTTGGACGTCCAGGCTGGGGTGGAGGCGAGTACTCACAGTCGGCTGTATGGAAACCTGGTCAACCTATCTCAGCTGGAACGCAACCAGGTCCTCAAGGGAACATACCTCCACCTCCGCATCCGCATCCGCCTCAGCAAACGCAGATGCAGATGCCCCCTCAACGTACGCAAATGGATCCTCAACAGGTTCAGGTACATCATCAAGCTACTCAAAGACTCTCTCAGTCTATTCAAGCGGTTCATGATTCGAACCAGATGGCTTTCCAGTCTGGTCAGTCTAGCCAAATGCCTCTACAGCCCGGGCAGGTTCCTCCTCAAACAGGACAGTTGCCGCCTCAAAAGAGGTACTCAGCTCCCCAGCAAGTCCAAACGCCCGTTCTACAGGGGCAAATGCCTCCTCAGTCAGGACAGTTGTCCTTTCAGAAGAGACTGTCACTTCAGCAGATGCCGATGCCAGCGCACCTCAACGGTATGGCTCCAACAGCTAACCAGGATCCGCCACCGGGTCCAGCACCAATGCATCGACAGCCTGAACCTCAAACACATCCTATAAGCGTACCGTCTATGACGAGCCCTCCAGTGGCGAAGCCTGCAGATTTGCCATCGTACTTCCCTGAGCCCGAGAACGTTCCTCGTCAACAAGCAACACCGCCCCGTCAACCTTCTCCAGCTGAAGTCGGAACTTTGGAACAGGCTCCTATGCCTAAGTCCCAAGCCTCTGAACCCTTTCAGCCATCACAGACTTCTGCGTCTGCTTATCTCCAACCTGATCCAGCTACTCATGAAAGTTTGTCGCCACATGTACCCGCACTGAGTCCAGGCCTATCTGAAGCAGCCACTTCTCCTCTGAGCCGCATGTCTTCTCAGAGGAGCTTTCTCTCTGATGCCGGTTCCATCACAACGATCGAGGTGGCACAGGCCCAGCCACAACATGTGTTGAAGCCTTCTATCGTCCAAGTGAAACGAAGATCAACAGACCTGTTGCGCCAGTCTCAAGAGTTCCAGCGACACAATGGTTCTCAGTCGAGTTTGGATACTACTCCAAGGATTTCTGTAGAGACAGCTCGTGTTGGAACGGAGCCAGTTTTGCCGCCTTCGAATCTTCAGCATCAGCAAACCGCTGTACAGCCTGAGCCTACGCCTCAAATGGATGTTCCCAAGCATAACAACAATGCGACACCTTTGGCCTCCAACTCTGATGTTCCACAGATTGTTAAACCTGACATTCG
The DNA here is from genome assembly GCA_013186375.1 of Fusarium aywerte. NCBI lineage: Eukaryota > Fungi > Ascomycota > Sordariomycetes > Hypocreales > Nectriaceae > Fusarium > Fusarium aywerte. Next base: position 68,949 of record JABCQV010000407.1, on the reverse strand, counting down.
GGATGAACTTGAGAACAAAGCATTACCGGCTCCATCGAAGCCCGAGCAACCTTCGCCTGTCCAAGTCAAGAATACCGCCCCAGCCCAACAGAACAGTCACGTTGTCGAAGTTAAAAGAGATGAGTCACAGCCAGCTCCCGTGGGAGGAGACAGATGGGCAAAGAAACCAGTGATAGACTATTCTGGAGGAGACTGGGGAGATGATGATGATTGGGAATATTGATACTTGAATCTTATAAATACGATTTCACATTTTTCACGGCGGTCATACAGCGAAGCACATTGTTTTAGTGTTGAGATTGAATAGGGAAATGCGGGATTCAATTGGAAATACCTATCTTTGATAGAAACTTACCTGACGATCAGACAATCAAGAGAACTCGGGCCAGCCCGTCCATTCTCTGACAGCTTTTGACAAACCTCCCACCTTACCTTCCTGTGATGTTCCACCTGTCTTGCACCTCATCCCAAACCGTTACCGAATTAGCCAAACGCTTTCGATGCCACCATGAAGCAATCTAACACTTGTCGACAGCATCGCGAATAGCAAACTCGAGTGTCAGCCGATCAGCGTATTCGAACAGATGGCTCGTATCCTTCATGACGCAGAGTGCGTGTTCAATCATCTCTTCGTTCGCGGCAATCTGTCGTTCATCATCGACATCTACGCGGTCAAAACACTTGAGGATATCATCTGCTCCTTCGTAAGTGAGCTTGGCGTTGTCCTTGAGCCTCTGCAGCTTAGCGAAGATATCATTGTCATTCTTCTCCTCATTGACATTGTCAACGGTACCCTCGGTCATGGTATCAGAGCCAGAGTCTTCGTTGTCCATTGAAGGCTCGTTCTGGGTAAAGTAATCAGCTGGAGATTCTGGGCATGCATCGTCAGAGTCAGCCATTGGAGTCATGTCTTCAGAGTCAGCCTCAGTGATCGGGGTATACCAGTCAGCATCCTCAGCTTCGACTGACATGAGGGGAATAGTTTCCAGCTCCTCCTGAGATACTGAAACGAGGTCGGGGCATGGTTTCTTGGTGAGAGGATCATATGTGTGATCTTCGTCTGAGCGTTTTCGCTTACCACTGACGTGATTAGGTTTCTGGGGAGTAGAAGCAGAGGCACCCATTTTGACGGATAGTAGTTGTTGTGAATTAAGTTTGTGTTTGAAGTTATTTGGTTTGGTGTTGAAGGTATGGTTGTTGATGGAATTGGATTGAGGAATCAGGAATGATGCCATCCAGGGTTTATATAGCAGATCCTGCTGGTGGATTGAGTGAAAGTGTTCGTTGAGTTGGCTTGGTTATGGTTGAACAGCATACTATAATGCATATTGTTCTTGTACAAGGACCTTGTCGTCGAAAATAACAGCAGTGTTCGGCCACCATGTCATTGAACAGATTGAAATCATACAGGACTACAGTCCGAGGTAACAAACAGTCTCTGTTTTCTTGGCAATTCGGGTTCATTATTTCTCTTTATTGTCTTTTGCCCTGGGCCAAGTTCAAAGAACTGGTACTTTGTCTCGGTTAGGGTCAACTTAAGGTTCGATTAAACATACTGTGCTGTGTGAGATTCTTATATCTTGTTCAATAAATACGACGACAGATCCTCTGCTCAAAGATGTCCAAGGGTCGTGTCGGGTCAGAAATGAGGAACAGAACGAAAGAAGAACACTCGAGACTAATTATCCATATGAGCTACAGCCCTGACTAACATTGTTTAAACCATGATATCTTACTTGATAGGTTCAAAAGTTATTGAAAGCGTAACAGAATCACGAGCTCACAAATGGGTTAACTTACACCAAAGTAACTAACAAGTGACTGGAGTGAACGGATCATCGACTAGAGAGGAGCGCTAACGTTCGCAAATCAAAGCAATATGTTGTCAAATAGAAACTAGGGTCTTCAACAAACACATCCGGTGTGGTGTATCGGTTATCATTCCGCGTTTTCATCTCTTGGAAATCCGCGGCGAGCGGGGTTCGATTCCCCGCACCGGAGACACACAATAACGAGTATCTAAAGCTCGACATCTTTTTTTTGGTGTTTCTGTGTTTTTTGGTTTGATCAGATATCACCGTCAGCCATTCGGGGAACCATCATGCCAGAGAATCAGTATGGTTTTCTCACTTATGTATGAGCTTAGAGATCTGCTTTGATCCTTTCTTTTCCAAACTCTTAGCTTTAGGTTATTGAGAGATTATCATATGCAGCCATAGTTAGGATATCGTATTCCTTGCGATGCCTTTTAGTATCAAATTGATGCTCTACTGTTACTTCAACCCATCCATGGTTCCGTGACTCTTATCATTATCTATCCCAAAAGGGTAAAAAGCCTCCGCCACAGGAGTTATGGGGCAGTCCGAATTCCGGGGTCCCCACCCTCCGTCACCTTCCCAGTTTCCCTCCACCTTGTCCGAAACGTGTTGAGCCTCGAGCTTCCAAACAAACATCACACACGATAATACACATTTACACTACGTAAGCGAAAGAAACAGATACCATATATCCCGTCACAGCAACCTTCTCATTTATTGCTTCTCTCAATCACACCTCGCTTCGTTATCATGGCGCAATCTACCGCCCACCGCCGCCTTCTCCAAGAGTATCGCGCCCTCACCAACAACCCACCAGAGGGCATCACCGCAGGCCCCATCTCAGAAGACGATCTCCTCCACTGGGAATGTCTCATTCAAGGCCCAGAGGGAACTCCCTTCGAAGGCGGTGTCTTTCCCGCTGAGCTCAAGTTCCCAAAGGACTATCCTCTTGCCCCGCCATCTATGCGCTTCCTCGCCGATGTGTGGCATCCAAATGGTCCGTCGCTCTACCACTCTCTTTCACTACGCTTACTGACTGACTTTTGGTAGTGTACCCCAGTGGCCTGGTCTGCATTTCTATCCTCCATCCTCCCGGCGACGATCCCAACCACTACGAGCACGCTTCCGAGCGATGGTCACCTATTCAATCTGTTGAGAAGATCCTCATATCTGTCATGAGTATGCTTGCCGAGCCCAACGATGAATCTCCCGCAAACGTCGAAGCTGCCAAGATGTGGCGCGAGCGACGCACCGAGTACGAGAATAAGGTCCGTGAGGGCGTCAGGAGAATGCTGGGTCTCTGATATATCCGTTGTTACAGGGTAAAAATAAAGAAATCAAAGTGGCAAAGGAGTAGCGGCGCACATCATTTTGGCATGGCTATGGCATAGCATGGTGTTCGGCAGCGGTATGGCCGCTTAAATCAAAACTATTCATATACTCATCCGTCCGAGAAACGCTTCTATCGTGAACGCTCTACAAACTCCATCTCATGCATAATCGCTCATAGCCCGTTATCCGCCTTAAACTTATCCCAGCTCTCGTTGAGAGTGCTAAACACCAAACCCGCAATCAACCTCACCTCGGTACTAGCGTCTTGAGGAAGCTGTGAGATGTTAGAATAGGTTTTGACAGAAGGAATGATACAAGAGCTTACCTTGTCGGGGTGGGTCTTCGCAATGGCCTTCATGTAAGAGATCTTGACCTTGTTGGCCATGACCAGCTCGTGCAAGCCAACCTTCTTCCATCCACTGTTTTCCCACAGCACGGTATCAAGACTGGCGATGAGAGCACGTAAATTGTCTCGCTTTCCATCGCGCCAGGCAGATACCTTGGCATCAACCTTCTCAGAGAGAACAAACCTCTCGTCGTCCTCTTTAGCTGCCGCCTCATTTGCCTCCCGAAGACGAGTGACAGCCTCAGAGCTCTTCTGAGGTCCAAGACTAGCTGTAGCCGTAGGTCTCGGTCGAGGTTTGGCAGCTGCTGGCTTGGGTGTTGGCTTGGGCTTGGGTGCCAATGTGTTTTGGCATCGCTGTCGACCCTTGATAGCATTCGATCCACCAACACCGCTCTCGACACATAACTGCCAGACGGCGCTGGCGTCGGCCCACTTCTCCATCTGCTCAAGAGCCTCGGCTTTCCTGCTCAAGGCCTTACCATAGAGATCTTTCAAGTCTCGGTTCTCATCCACACCCTTCTCATTCTTAACAGCCACCACTTCACCTTGACCATTGCCAGGCCCGATAAGTTTAAGTGCAGTATCAGCATCCTCAACAGCCTGTTTCGGCTCTCCGGTCTTCAAGGCAGTCAATGCGCGGTTGCATAAAAGGAGGATAGCAAGAGGATGTGTTGGTGGAACAGCCGACAGTGAAGATGAGTAAGACGAGTGAGCGGAAGCATAGTCACCTCGCTTAAAATGAGCTGTGCCTTGGAGTCGGTGCTGTGTTGAGGTTTGCAAGGCAACAGGGCTGATGGAGGGTATCTCTCGAGCTGGTCGTGGTGTAGGTCTTGAGACAGGGGGTGAAGGTCGCTTAGCCTGTGGCGTCGGTCGAAGAGAGGGCTGAGCCGATCTTGTAGGCAGAGACTGAGATGGTTTGATTTCTTGTGAGTTGAAGAGCAGGTCTGGTTCCGGCTCAGCTGGCTTAGGTGCTTGTGCTGGCGAAGAAGCTTGTGAGGGCGTCTTGTTTCGTCTATTAGGACTTCTGTAGGTCGAGAAGCTGTCGTCGTCGGCGGCCAAGCGATTGAGTCGCGATTTTGAATCAAAAGCCGATGTCGGAGGTGGTGCCTGCTGTTGCCATCGAGGAGCAGGGCTAGAACGGCTGCCAGCAGAGTGAGCAGGTGATTGTCCCCTTGGCGGCTGAGAAGTCTCCCTCTTTTCGGCAGGTCGACTGTTGGTGCGACGAGGTTGAGGGCGGCCGCCAGCCTCAAGCATCATAGCTTCATCTGTAGCATCTGCCCTAGCCTTTCCTTGCGCCCTGGACGACTGCTGTTGTTGCGCTTCCCGCATCCACTTGGGTTGGCTTGGGTCACCACCTTCTTGCTGGAAATCAGCAACAGCCTGCTGCATCTTCTTCTGTCCAGTTTTCCAGAGTGAGTTAGCCGTCTTAAATAAACTGTTACCCACAGCAGCCGCTGTCTTGGCCAGGTCCTGATCCCCTGCCGATGGCGACCTGCTGTCACCTCTAGGGGGTCGGCTTCCAGGCCTGCTGGAGCTAGCTGAAGATATCTTGCCTTGCGCCTGTTCCTTTGATTTGCGGTGCGCTTCGTCTAGAAGCCAGTTGACTGCGGCTTGCGCGTTGTAACCATCACCACTCTCGACCAGAGCACGTCGGGCATCATCGGCAGAGAACCCATAGTCCACAAGCTGAGCCACCGCTCTATCAAAGGGGTCTTTGTTGACTCGAGGTTTTCGCTCAGCAAATTGCTCCCGTGCTGGCGGGGCTGATTCATCAGATGAACTTGAGTCTTCATCCTCGATAGGCTTTCCAGGCTCGGCGAGGGGTCGACTCGCTTCCTGCTTACGTCGCACTTCGTCAACAGGGCGGCCAAGATCACCCAAGAAATCGTCGTCATCAGCCTGCTGAGTAGGTGCCGCAGGAGCAGCAGAGGGTTTCAACTCGTTCAGGCCAAAGGGATCATCGTCTTCGACTCCAAAGCCACTTCCATTTGAGGTGGCCGTGCTAGTCTTCCACGCGTTCGGATCGCTCAAGTTGATCGGCGGCGCGGCTGGGGCTGCATTGGCTGGTGTCGATCGGTGCGATTCGGGAGGTGGGTAGTAGCTTGCATTGTCAACCTTGGTGTCCTTATTGAAGGCAGCAAAGAGGTCATCGTCGTCATTGTTGGGTGGTTTCGATGCGGGTGGTGGCTGCAATGCAGATGCAGGACTCGCCGATGCACCTCTATTTCCAAGCGCGTCCCAAAACTGTCCATTACCAAATTGAGCCTCCTGTTGCTTCCTCTTCTCCTCTTCTTTCTGGCGCTTCTCAGCTTCAAGCTGCGCCTGTCGCTCAGCCAAACTTAGGTTCTGCTTCTTTGCCGGTCCGAAATTCATCAAATTGCTGAAACTGTCCTGCGATGCCTTCGCTGGTGCCGGTGCTGCCTTAGGAGCCAAGGAACCAGAGCCCTGTGTGGACAGAGGCGTGTTGCGTCCAGAACCCAAAGGAGATGGTGTTGGCCGTATTGATGCAAAGGCCGAATTCATTACTGGCGGCTTCGGTTGGCCGCCAGTTGGCTTTGAGGACCAATCGAGGCCTGAGAGGTCATCCATGGTGAAAGGAAAGCTGGTATGTTATTGGAAATAGTCGATCATAGTACGATAAGGCGAGTGGTGAGTTGTCTGCTGTCGCATGCAACTGGGAGCTGCCACCAGGGGCCGCATTCGGATGTGGGGGTTGTGGCTGTGTAATGCTAAGTTAGACAGCTGTGGCTTCTCTATCACATGATTGTAGCATATATACAATTGTTGAATGTCGAGAAAGTTTGAATAACTACTCGTGTGTTTGTTCTTGTTTTTCTAAAGATACCTAACAGTTCGCAGTATTTTCAATCAATTGAATGCATCAGTTATTTGACAAAGCAGTATGGTATTTGAGGAAAGAGCAGGAATGAGATAAGCTGGCTAGGGAGAGGCTGGCATGTTTTACGCATATCAGCCATGTCTGGCATCAAAGATACTGACACTCGTTGTGCTCTACAAGCTCGAACCGCCATCTTCTGAGCCGACTCCTGATAAACCGTCGGTGAATATGTGTGAGGTCCAGATGAAAACTATCAATCAGTGTACAACATTGTCTATCCCGACAACGCTTCACATACAATAGCAGCACTCATAGAGCACAAATGGAGAAAAGGTTGCTAATTTTGATTACATATCTGTTTTCACTCCAACTCGCTCTAATTCGAGCCATTATATCAAGTTGAATTGCGATTATAGCATACGTGTACTCTCTAACTCTGTAGTTGTTTGGCAAACCACGACTTACAGGACTGATTCCTGGTCTTACCCTGCACTCAATAGACATGAAACCGCGCACAGAATTCTACACGACCAGAACATGCAAACAATCTGAGCTTTCATGCTTGTGTCGATATTCAAGCTCAATAAAGTACAGTCATTTTTCTGGTTTAAGTGTTACCAGCCAAAGCGCAAATTCATCATGATTGCTCCACCCCAACATCGGACGAGAGAACGTGCACTTCACCAATAACTTATATACGAGTGAGTTATTATTATATTCAGACTACAAAGCTTGCCGTTGGTGAAATACCTGTCATTTATTAATATCGCAAGTTCGCCACCAACCGTACCGACTTCCGATTGTGTTTTGCAATGTTTCGCGATGAAACGCATCGCGTGACTCTTGAAGCATATAAAAGCCTCACCTATAGGGTACCCATGATCCAATTTTTAGATTGGAGTGCCATCAGTACTATAGCAGCAACTAACATAGAAGCAAACAGTAAGACCCAGGATCATTATATACTTTTCAATCTTTGTCACAAATCGGGTTCGGTCCGTTGGGTGCTGTCGCAAACGTGCGGTTTGCGGTGGTATTAGAGAACAACGTGGCCACTGCTGCAACAATAGTGTACCACCTCAGCGACAAGTCTCAGTCTTGAATTTAGAAGAAAAAAAGTAAGAATTCGATACAACGTTGTCAACGTCATTGTAATGTTAGGTCGATATTGCTTGCGTCAGTCAGTACTTGATTCATGGCAAGGGAGATTAGAGGGAATTGGATCTGCGCTGGAGCGTGGAGAAGCGCTTACTGGTATGAACTCTCAGGGTACCAAGCGCAATGATCGAAATGTCCCATTTTTCCATGGATAAAGTGAGCAGGTCCTGTACGACGAAAAAGTCAAGATTTTTGGTCTGGAAGAAAGGTAATTGTGTTTGTTTTCTTATCTGTTTGATATAATACGGAGTACATGGATCTTCTTTTCCTTTCTTTTCTGGTTAGCCCCCCCAGACTGAGGTCATTGCCCGCCGCTAGAGTATTTACAGTACAATACGCCACTGAATCGTGATAGGGGGGGTGTTCAGGTGACAGTGAGGGACAAACGCTTTTTGATTGGACAAGATTGAGTATGAAACCCGTTTCAGGCATCTTGGCCTCCACCAGTTATGGTAGGGCAGCCCCTGGATTGGATCTCAAATGATTAATCGATTTATGCATCGCAAATAATTAAACGTCTGGGGGGGGATAATTAAGTTGAAACCTTTCCGGAAACACTTGAACGAAACAGACAAGATGAGGATAAGCAGTTGGTTCCTGACGATCATGTCCATCGCTGGACAAAGAAAAAAGCCTCGAGGTTTCATTCAGTATGTACTGTACCATTTGGAAAAGTTACAAATACCCCTTGTTTCTCCCTTTACTCTGGGGTCTGATGCCTGGACCCTTGCCTAAGACAAGACTCACCAGGCCAGTTACTCAAAACACCATACATGAAAGAAAACCAGGTCAAAGAAAATGCGTCATTGTCTTTTTGCACATATAATTGGATGATCGATTAACATCTCGATCTAACCGTGACAGACTTCCTAGCCTTCTGTTTAGTCTTGGGAGCTAGTATAGAATGCCTCAGAAAGGAGATTTGGGGCCATCTCAAGTTATGCAAAGCTGGACTGGTGGAGTCTGCGCGACTATGAGAGGCGCAGGAATCCAATCAATGTTCGACTGCATGTCAACCTATTTCACAACTAATAGTGAAGATCTGTAGATACCAATCTGGAGAAGCCGAGCACCCCGAAGGTGATTGACAGGAGAGATGATGGAAGCCCAGACCTTCTGGCGCCGTTTGCAACTCGTATACGGACCTTGATTCGCTAGTTTACTTGGTTCCCTGGGTTCGGTGCCTTGCAAGCCCAGCATCATTCAGACCAATACTGGAGATCTTTATTCCACGACATCTCCCATGTGTCTGGTACCTGCATGTAGCACGTTCCTCGTCCCAATGCCAAGGTATTCGCAACATACTAGTCGCCCCTACAGGCGCTTGCGGTCTCAGCAGATCGTCCAATGGGCCCCAGAATATTCCTGGGTTCCTGACCCGGTATCACCACTTTAATATCCCTGAGGGTAAGAACTTGACCCTTGGAACCCATGCAATTTTGGCTGCGACATAGCAAAACGTCCCCTCCTCAGAGAGTAATTGGTCCGGACCTGACTTCATTGCCAAGATGAACTGCCCCAGTAGGTCAGTCCGAGGAGTTGGTCTCTGCTTTTTTGCCTGTCAATGCAAAAAGCCCAACACGATCTGCTGCGACTAGTGACATGGGATATCCCAATCACCCTTTCTATTCATTCCCAGTTCTCCATCTTTTACTTCTCCTCTTTGTCTATCATCATTCCTTTTCGTTTGCTTTTAACATTGATTGATCCATTCTTTTTCGAAGTTCGGGCTGGCTCTGCTTCACATTCATTTTTCTCGCTTTCTTCTTTTTGCCCTTTTTTGACGTACGATACTCGTATTGTACACTTACACTCATTATCGGTATTCGAACTACCAACAAAAACGTTCCTTGCGATCCTGCCCGTTCGTCAATCTTTCTATCGTATTCAAAACTCACTATTCGTTTTCTATCGTGAAGTCTGTGAATTTCGATAACTGGAAATCTCGCGACCGTTGATCGTCAAATCGTTCGATAGGTTGATATATAGGTTCCAACGGTTTCTGGAACTTGATCAACGAGGCTTGCCAACTGCTTTGTATCGAAAACGACTTTTCACTTGAAACCAACGACCTCATATCTCGTCACTACCGAGACTCGTCTGGTTCAGTTAAATTGAGTTTCCGTCAGGAAAAACTTCCCGAACCGTCAACCACTTTACTCTGAGACACGCCGACCGACTGTGCGGATATTGACGTTCGGTAAACCGGAAGCGACACTATTGTACAGAGCATTCTCCCTCATTCTAGAGGTCCCCTTTTCTTAAAGCCCTGTGGCTTATTCCGGAAGCGTGGCAGTGACGCTCGACATTGAGATCTAAACCACGCGTTGGAATCCCAAGGTCTCAGATTCTTAGCGGGGTTGGCCAGAGTGTGCGACTGTCAAAGAGCAATAAAGGAATCCCCAGCCATTGCAGCTTTTGGTTTCAATATTTTCCCTTTGATCCCTTCTTTTGTTTCTTTTTGCGGATCAATTATCGATCCACAACAGGTGTTTTGAGGATTACAGAAACTCCATCGTTGGCTTCATCGAAAGCCTACTACGCCGACGGTGAGTACATTTCACTTACACTTATACGTCCCCTTGCAACTCAACCATCACCACCTGAACTTGAGGCTTGGGTTTCCGAAACGAACAAACATCACTGTTCAGCTCAATATTCTTTCACGACGAGTTTTCAGGAATACCCTTTTCTCAATTTCATGTGTTGGCAGCCGTTATGTGCAGCAGGTATCCGTTGCTCATTGGCTTCCCGCACCGTCCCTTCCTTCCGTCTGATGCCTCAACGACATGCACCTGCCCCTTCTGCTTGTGAATCAGCATCACTCGCACCTTCCTTCGATACTTACCTTGGAGAAATCCACTTCTCTGTATCCTGATGACACTCTTTCAAAATCATCAATGCCATTGGATTCTGACATCATACAGATCGCCTTGTCGTATCGTCCATTCATTCGCATTACAGCCTTCTCGAGGCCAAATTCCAAGCCTGAATAGGCAAATTCGAGATGATGCTCAAATCTCTCATCACAGTTTCCGCGGGCCTCTTCGGTAGCGCTCATGCTTTCTGGCGCATGGAATGCCCTGGTCGCGTAGGACTCGCCCGTATCGATCCCCTTATCGATCCTGGCATGGTTTCGACACATGCTCATTCAATTCATGGATCTTCTGGTGAGTTTCAACCCCATATCAACAAGATACACCGTTGTCTTTGCGTCGCAACAAGACCAAAACCTTCTCAGGAGCGTAACTAACAACTGCGCAGGATTCGCCGAAACCGTTACTGGCTCTGAACAGCTTATTAACGCCGATTGTACTTCATGCCGAGTGACGCAAGACAAGTCCTCTTATTGGCATCCCGCGCTGTATTTCGAAGATGCCGACACAGGAAAGTTCGAACTTGTTGAACAAGTGGGTGGTATGCTTGCGTAAGTTCTCTTATCGGCGGGACTCCGAATTACTTGCAATTGAGACTAATATTATTCAGTTATTACCTCCTTTTCGGAGAGAACATTACCGCTTTCCCCCCTGACTTCCGTATGCTTTCCGGCACAAACAGTCGACGAACCTACTCCTTCGGCGACCCCAGCAAGCCAGACCCCGAGAAGTCTTCCTGGCAAGCTCTGGGTCAGACTTCGCAAAGTGATCTGGCTGAGCGCGCGATTGGCTTCAACTGCCTCAACTACGACAAGACTCCTGAAGGCACCTTGTACCGCCACTACATGCCCGACAAGGACTACCTCGATGCGAACTGCAAGGACGGAATTCGCCTGGAGATTATGTTCCCCTCTTGTTGGAAGGGTGGTGATGCCGTCGACAGTGACAACCACAAGGACCATGTCGCATTTCCCGATCTTGTCATGACCGGTACCTGCCCTAAAGATTACCCCGTCCGACTGCCTAGCCTCATGTATGAGGTTATCTGGAACACCGCCGCCTACTCTGATCGTAACGGTCGATTTGTCTTCGCCAACGGCGACACTACTGGTATGTAGAAGCTCATGTCTTGAACTGATGTAATACTGACCCCGTCACAGGTTACGGCTACCACGCGGACTTCATTATGGGCTGGGAGGAAGAATTCCTCCAGGACGCAATCAAGACTTGTACCAGCGACACTGGAAGGATCGAAGACTGCCCTCTCTTCGACGTTGTCAGCGAACAGAAGGCCAAGACCTGCGAGATGAAGCTGCCCAAGGCTTTGGGACATGAAGACTGCAAGGGTCCCATGAAAGCGCTCCCTGGCCGCGACGGAGACTCCGGAGACGTTGAGAAGCCTGATCCTTCCGGTCTTAACCCTGTACCAACCCTGACCTACGCTCCTGGTGAAAAGCCAACGAACTCTGCCTCACCTCTGCCTGGTCAAATCTTCAAGGTGACGTCGGCCTATGGAGCCCCCGCTCCTGGACCAAGCTCCGCCAACACCGAGAAGCCATCGCCTATCTATTCCAAGATCTCCGTTCCTTCTGAGCCAGCTCTCCTGCCTACGATTGAGGCTGTCGTTCCAAACGTTGGCGCTGTTGCAATTGAGTCATCTGTCGAGACGCAGGCTCCTACAACTACCCCCGCGCCTGAGATCTTGCCAGTTACGGACACCCAAAGCTTTTATAGCACACAGTATGTCACCAACGGTAACCTTGTGAGCAAGATCCTCTGGGAGCAGGAAGTGGTTTATGTGACCGACATTCAAGAGGAGGTAGTGGTGGTTACCGTCACGTCAACTGCCGTTGCTACACCTTCGGTAGGACCAGTACCAGCGGCAGCTCCTCCGGCTGCGGACCCTGCAGCTGCGGCTGCTCCTCCAGCAAGGCGGAGACGTCGTGGTGCTCATCTGCATAGCCATGCACGCCGTCATTTCTAATCATCTGGATAAGAAGATTAAGGAAAAGTAAGAGATAAAACCCCCCAAAAAAATCATTTCCTTTCTATTGTCTGGCTGGTTCCAGGTGTTTGTGTGTTATGCATGGTTGGAAGAGGAGCATTTGGTTGCAAGGGTTTTTTCTTCGTAGGAGGACGATGATCACCCAAGACTTTGGGAACATGTGAGCTTAAGGAGAAACTACCTGTTACAAATAAAGGAATGATGAATGACCACAAAATGAGCTGCCCCCTATTAAAGACGAAGTCTCCCTAGTGATTGCGTATTTCCCATCGTCTCAGTTCTGAGATGTATGGTGACGCATATGCCCCTCGTCTTGAAACTAACCTTTAAGTAGGTTGTAGTCATGTCCATCTATATGAAAAAAGCCGGTAAGATGGACATTTATGATGAGTTACTCGTATTTTCCGAAGTCTGATCATTCAAGTTAATCTATTAAAGTCGTGAAGCTGGCCTTGTGGTTTGCTGGGGCTGGAATGGGTCACACCCAGCAACACATTCCTCATGATATTGAACTGAGACTCTTGAAATAACATCAGCACAACTATCAAGTATGAACTCATTAATTAAGATGAAAGTGGACGTAATCCGAAGGAAGGGTTTCTCCTTCATTTGGCAATCGCCGTATCTCACGTTGTCTGTCCTCTTCAAGCCTCGTGGACTAAATATTTTGTTCTTGAAACTTACAGAACACTGCTGATAGCTGAAGATATTTTGAGATTCAGCTACGGCAGTGTAAACAATCATGGACTTTTCGACTCTTTCACGCAGAGAAGTGCATGGTGCCGGTGGACTTGGTCTCGGATGGATCCTCGCCTTTTCTATCGGCGGCGCAATTCTCCTGTTTGCTGCGATCGGATTCCTTCTTACTTGGCGTGTCAAGGCTCGAGATAAAAGTAATGCGACTATGATATACCAAGTATCGGAGAATCCTGAGGACCATCGAAGATCCATTTTCAGCAAGCGACTCGTCAAGAGGAAATACAACAGCTCGAGATCTCTTAGTCGACTATCCCTCTCATTGCCGCCAGTACTACCACCTCTTCCGACATATAACAGCTTTACCTTTTTCGGCGGAAACAACAAACGAGGTAGATCGAGTAGTTGGATCGAGGAGGATAAATTCCATGGACCGAGAGTTAACAGGACTCGTCGAGACAGTTTGTTCAGTAGAGATGGATGGCTGGGAAGAGCACCAACCATTCCAACTCTTATGACAGACGAAGATGTGGAAAAGGCACAGGAAGAAGCTCAGGAGTTGGAGGGAAGCATTCACGTGCAGAAGAGACAAAGCCTCGAGACTCTAAAGCTGAGCAAGACGGCGCCTGATTTGCCTCTTCAGGAGGAACATATACAGACCAGCCCTGTGCGAGCTCCGTCAAGAGCCCCTGTAAGAGCTTCAATAACGGATACCGATCTTCGAGACATTCTTCGAAGCACAGAACAGCGACTTCGAGAGGGAACGAGCCGATCACCGAGCAAGAACTCTCGTAGCTCACCAACGAAACGCTCACCACAAAAGATCTCGTCGCTAAGAAGCACGCCTCGCAAGAACTCGCCCACAAAGACTCCTCGTAGCCACAGAACCACATCGTCTCTTGGCTCGACCAATACAACTGGAACAGTACGTATCATGAGAGTGCCGCCGAGTCCGAGTAAGAGAGCCACCATCCACACAATACCAATGGATGCGCAGAGTCGACAAGTTTCAGTCAGCTCTATTGGTAGCGCTGCCAATAGCTTGCTAGCAGAGGCAGCTCAAGAACTCATTCTACCAGGAGGACTGTCGAGTCCAAGTCGATTAAGGGGACGTCAGTGGGAGCCCCAAGAGAACCAACTTCTTCCAAAGAATGAATCTCCGAAGGAAACTGTCAGGGAGGATAGTCCTGATAGACGAGCATCGCAAGAAAGTGAAGCATCGAGTTCACTGTCGACTTTGTACAGCGCCAACGAGTCCGAAGAGAAGGATCCACCTGATCCGTTCATCGAGAAGAGAACTCCTGGAGGACTCAGTTCCGACAGTAGAGGATCACTATTCGGACCGCGGCTGTCTCATATAAGGGGCAGGAATTTGAGCATCTCGATCCCAGGTGGACAGTCAATCTTTAACACGCAATCACACGGACAAGGACAACTTCGACCTTCGTTTGTGAGCACACAGGCTGTCGGCGGACCTCCAATCTCTTCATACCTACAACCTCCCCCAGAACGATTCCAGCGCAACGATAGCTTGCACGCCCGCGATCAGGAGGGTATCGCTTTGGCATTCCCTGTCAGCGACTCATATACCAGCATTCTGACGCCTTCTGTAACCACCGAGGGAGACAGCACTTTATCTCTCGGTAACAGAATGAGCGAGAGCCCTAAGCCTGAAGTACCTACGCGTATGAGGCCGACGCTGCAGGAGAATAGACACAGCGTGGCGACGGTGCCGAGTCCATCGACAATGAACTCGTCACCCTTTGACGAGCAGGATATGCTGTCGTTGTTGATGGGCACAGGTCCGAAAAGAGTGCTTCCTGAACCGCTCAAGCACATTGCCCAGGTTGATCACATCGTCATGCCCAAACCGGTCTCGCCGATGCCCAGACGGGAATTTTCGCAGCACTTGCGACAGATGTCTTCGACGGCAAACAATATATACCGTGACGTTACCGTGGATGATCCCAGTGCCATCTCAACGGGATCACCGATCCGCCGCTCAACCTCGCGTACCAAGAAGGACATGCCAAACTTTCCTCCTCCGCCTACTGTAGGAAGTATGGGATCACTTGGAAACTCCATCGGAAACTCCATCATGGAGCTCAGAAGGATGAACAGCATGGTTAGTTCGTACAGCGCCAACTCTATGGGATCATCCACCAACGAACCCGACTCGCCCACGCTGCCCATGTTGAATCTGACAAGCAATTTCTCGCGAAGGGGTACAAATCCCGCCACTCCCAGGGCAAGCACATCAGGCCGTCAGAACTATCTCAACCTCGGAAGTCCCAACAAGAGTACCCCGGGATCAGTTGTGACGCCCATGCCTACCCGTCCTCTGCCGCCCAGCCGCAGCGCTCGTTCCAATTTGGGCGTTGAAATTCGAGAAGATGACATCGACGAGGGTAAAGAGAACCAGGAGCCGACCCCTGTGTCAGTTGGACTGCGAGAGGGGCGCAAAAGCGTGAATATGGGACGAGACTCTCGGGATTTGAGCCGAGCGTCGAGCAAGTCGAAGCTGGGAACTGTAAGCGAGCTAGTCAACGCTGGTAAGCGGGAAAGTAAACGTAAGAGTGTTGAGTCGGTGGGATTGTACGACAAAGATGGGTTTCTTAAAAGCTCGCCTGATGCATCAGGGCGAGAGGCAAAGGGGCGATGTCTACGCATGTAGATGATAGCCTTTTTTTGCCGCTTTTTTGTTTATTATTTTATTTTCTGGTCTTTGTTGTCGATTGGTTCGTTCAAATCATGCAACATAAGCAAGCTGATGTTTGTACTTATTTTCAAAATTTGGTTCCAAGGGCTTTGAAGGGGGGGCTGGCATGGATAGGATAGGATAGGATATTTTAGGTGAATACTTGGGTAGCTTAGTTTAGAAGCTCGTTGGATATATATACCCTTCGGAGTAATCTTAATAAAAAGAGATCGTAGTTATAGCAATTGCTTCCCCCATGGGATCGGCTATTTGTTCGACTGGATTAAGTTATCAAGCTGTAACTCATAACGCATTTACTCTTGTCCTTTTATACCTAAACGCCCTGCCATGTACTCTTGAGAGGTGTATCATCTATTACTCCACACGTGGTCGTTTGTTCTCAGGATCATCAGCTGCTTGGTTCTCAGCTGAACCAGGTCCCTCGGCCTCATCACGATCTCGCACTCTTCCTGCGCCCTCACCCAACTCCTCCTCTTGATCCTCAGCACCTTGACCGATCCAATTTCCATTCTCGTCAAAGTACTCATGCACGTTATCAGCTGTGATCCAACCACCGCTGCCGGGCATGGGGGGTGGTAGTCCGCCATCGCTAGCACCGTGCATAACACCCGTGAAACCCTCAATGGCTTGATGCTCCTCACTGCCCTCAAAGACAATGCGATCATAGTCATCCTCGTCATCCTCGTCGTCGTTGGGATCAGGGTGAAGATCGGAGCAGGCGGCCATGGCGTCGTACAGTTGCTTGGCAGCGCTAGGCTCAGATTCGGATTTAGGAGGGATGATGGTGAGATCTACGGTGTTGAAATCGTCGTCCTCGGCGCCACCGTCGGAGAACTCAAGTTGCATCCATACCGCCTGGGTGCGCTGGGCGTCTGTTTCGGGACCGATTTGCTTGATTGCGTGAATGGATATCGAGGGGTAGGGAATTGAGACGCCAGCTCCAACTTTGTTGCTGAATACGGTCAAAGCCCTTATGATATTAGCTTGAGAGAGAAGTCATGAAGACGGTAATAAACTTACTCCGAATTCACAAAGACATCTATAGTCTGCTCCACGAGCTCCTCGGCCTCGCCATTAATGGTGTCGCCTTCAGGAGCACTTGGCTTCTCAGTTGAATCGGCAGGAAATAAAGCTAGAATACCGCATTGCGACTTTGGAATCCATGCCTTTGCGCCCTCGAGATGATAGTGAAGAACAGGCGTTCCGCCGATGAAACTCTCTGGTGTTGTAGTCTGATACTCTGCGAGGGGAGTATAATCGCCGGTCTGAGGCGGTGTGCGAATTGTCGTGGGTAGCATGGCGAAGGATTTATGTATAAGAGCTTGGGGGATGTTTGGAGGGGTTCACCAGGCAGCGGAAGAAAATGTCCACTAACTTATGAGGTGAAGGTGAAGGTGAAGGTGGGAGAGCTTTATCGGACTCGGGCTTATCGATAGAGATCTTATCGCTTTACAGTCAATCATCCATGGGTAAGTAAGCCTTGTGGCACAACTGAAGGGTGAAGGAAAGAAGTAGACGGTTCAACCTAGAAAATATACCAGAACAGGGGGGTGACCTTTTTTTTCGAGCGCTCAGTTTAGGTGGTACGAACTGCGCCACGCCCAGCCTTGTAGGTCTCTAATTGGCACATGTAGGTACCTGCACGTCAACTTAGACTCCCATTTACATCTATCTCAACAATACCGACTTTTCCCTTCATTTTGTTACAGAAATTCTCACCAAGTTTTATCGAAAGAGTGTGATTTTGACTAAAAGTCTGTGGTCGTGACCAATAGTACCAATACTATCGAAAACGTACAGACAGCAATCATGCACGATAACAAGAGTAGGCCTCACAGCACATACATGCAACTCACAATGAATCTATCTGGCTAACACCGCAAACAGGAACTCATCCCCTGTTGGAACAAGTTCCCCTCACAGTATCACCATTTGTGTCTCTCCCAACAGCCACAACATTATCATACAACTACAAGACAATGCCTTCCAACATTCCCCCTTCATCACTAGGCGTAGAGGCCGCATCAGACAACCCCGCAAGCCAAGTTAAACCCAAATACGTGGTATCCGGCTCAGGCCACGCGGCGCATCCTGAGGACATTATCGCCTCGTGTCGCGCACTCTCTGCCTACGTGACCAAGATGCAGGAAGACGCGGAGCGTGAACTTAAAGAGTTTGACGAGAGGATCAAGGCGCGTGAACTCGCTGAGAAGAGGAGACTCGCGCCAGGTTGGCTCGACAGCGAGATGCATATTCTTGAGCCCGAGAGGAGTACACCGGTGCAGCAGCAAGGTATGGGAAATGTGCCTGACAATCAGAACGGACAGAATGGTCAGATTACTCAGGGCGGGAATGCGACTGAGGATCAAGGTGCAGAATTGGACCGAGCATTTGGCGGGATGGAACTGAAATGAGCTGTGCGTGTGGCTGTTTACGAATCATGATCAACAAGCACAAGGCCATCTACTGGCAGTATCATACTGCGGGTTAAATTGTGCTTTAACGAACACTTTCTTCTTCTTCATTATTATAAGATCGATACCTGAACACCTCATCTATGAGCATTCGTTTGGATCACTAAACAAGCAGAGTGTTGCAATAGAGTATTAGAAGACCATCATTTCTGTTTTATTGGTCAAGGGGTCTATTCCAAGGTTTCATAATACTTCAACTTCTCACAATCCCTCAAGAAGCATTTGCATATACACACCTAGTAACGTGTTGTTGCGTCCAAGACCTTCTTGGCGGCATGTGCAGCAGTAACCATGATGGAAGTTTGAACATTTCCAATCGGAACTGAGTAATTAAAAATTACTCTGATGTGCTGACAACTGAGTTGTATCGGAATTTGTGTAGCCTCGGCTTACCAGTAAAGCACTTAGCACTCTAGCTGATTATAGATATTCAGTGGTCATATATAAGAAATGCCTACCTAATCTTGGTATATACATGCCGCTGCCTTTTCTTTGTCATATCGTTGATGTCCTCGGAGCCCTGCGCCATGCAGTTTCTCTATCTCAAAGCTTAGCAGCAAAAGTGTTAGAGACAATACAAGAGCAACAGCGTAGAAAAAGCCTTGGGCTTGCTATCGATCGAGATTGATTTATCAATGATTTATTGAATTGGCTATTATCCTTGGGGATGATTCTAAGAATTGAGTGACAGTGGCAGTGACAGTGACAGATTCAACACCCAAGTCTGCAGAACTACTTTTCTAATCCTATTGTGTGCTCTTATTCACCTATTCATGCATAGCTGCCTACTCATTTACCGAAAGCATTCTTCTCATTTCATCTATCCTCACCTCATTATCCCTACACTCACATATACTCTATACAAAGCTATTGTAGAGGCCAACAAAGGATATTCAATAGGTTTTGCCTACTGTATTATTCAATATGGTGCGACGAAACAAAAAGGGCAAGCATGTACTGAGCCCGCAACCAGATCTAGTAGTCACCAAAAAGAGCAGAGCTATATATGTCGCCGAATCTCCTGGAGGAACTCTGCGAGAAACCCAACCTTCTGCTGTTCATCAGCTTACTGTCTCTACCATGGACCCCACTGACTCCAAACCGATGGATGTTCCATCGCTCAAGGTCGAGGGTTCCGACGTGGAAACAAGCGGACCTCTTCTGACTAACTTGCCGATTCGCCCTGCTGCAGCTTCAGCTACTTCAGCACTGCCAGATCCGCAGGTTACCAACTCTCAAAATGCAGAGAACACGCCTGACCCCAACCATGCCAATCGTGCCAGGAATGCCAACTATGACCTCTCTCAAGAGCATCTCAGTACACTCTCTGTCCGCGAGAAGCTTCGCAAAGGGATCGCCATGGGCTTTGCCAATAGCCTAGCGTATGGAAATGCCACTGGGGGTATGGTTCAGTCGGGTCCTCAACGCACCCCTCGCCCACTCTCCACGAACTCTATGACTGTCGGTGGGATAATGAGAAGCACGGCTATTCAGCATCATATGGCACCCGAACTCTACACCCACCACTTGAAGGGAATGCCCCAGCGAGCCGAAATGGTTAACCACGAACTGGTGGCAGAGGGACCTGGAGATTCCGACCCAAAGGATGCTAGAAAGAAGAGAAACGACCACCTAAAGGCTAGAATGGCTGATGTGTGAGTTACTAACCTTTCGGAGCGAAGCTTGGACGACCAATACTAACAGTATATGCAGGCAGATGGCCAGTAAGCGACTCCAAGCCATCACTGGAGCTGCCAACTACAACCGGTTCACGCCTGACATCCCGCTTCCAAGACTCCCTCCAGGCCAGATCATGATTGTTGAGTCTTTTGACGGCGAACAACAGGAAGGACTGGCATCTTGGCTTGAATCGGCTTGTCGTCGTTACGGATACAAGACACTGGAACTTGATTCACTCTCTTTCAGATACGATCACAAGAACAGCAAGTTGACACAACTTGAACTTGATGATGGTCCATGGATCTCACCCAACGGGAAGTATTCTAAGCCCGCAGTGATCGATACCAAGGAAGGGAGCATCACTCTGTATGAAGCGAACATGTAAGTTCTCGTTCAAAAGTGTTCGGACCAGGCAACTAACCTACCAAAGCGTTTCTGGAAATCCCCCAACAGTTCGAAGCTGGACCTGGTTTAAGATCACCAAACCAGTCATGACCAGTGAAGGAGACAAGCTAGAAGACCTTGGAACCGCGCCTGATTCTGTCCTCACAATCGCCATCCCCACGGCCTACATTGAGAAGGTCAAGGAAGAGTAGAACCCACCTATGACTGATCATCAAGCCAAAGGCCAGGGGCAGCCCAAGACGGCTCTGCCTGCGAGACTTGGGGATTTCGGACGATTGAAAATGGATGCATACGCCAACGCACCTGAACGTCAACTCATCCAAGAATGGAGATTCAGCAAAGATGGTATCCCTAACTTTACAATCTCGTCTCACCCGCAGGTTATGGCTGATCGAGAATTTCCTCCGGATTTTCTTTGGATCTCGGCGACACCTGAGTGCGCAGGTTTGGAAGCTTTGAACGAATCGCAAAGCCGCAAAGTCTGGTGGCACTTCCTCCGTCGACGAGCCAAGAATGACCAAAAGTTCTGGGTTTGGGTGCAGAGCATCATGGGTAGCAATGTTTGCCTCGTTGAAGCCACGTCCAAGAAAGGTGCAGGATGGGTCCGAGTCAACCCTGAACCGCAGCAGCAGAATGCCGGACGAAACCTGATGCCAAACCCGGGACCCAAGCTCCGTCGAACTGGAGCCCGGGGAGCATCTGGGCTGCGCAACCAAGTCTAGCAGTTGCGAGAGTGATCGGCAGGCAGATCGATATCTATTGTTCCATGCCTCTCGTCGAGTTATTGGTGGCTGCCTTATGCTACCAGCAGCAAAGGCTTTTTTTGGTACCCCAAGGGATGCGCTCGCCGAGTGAACGGCGTTAGGAAGAAGACAGGCGGCTGATTCCGTTTGGGAATGACAGTGATTTATGATGACAGAACCTTCATCGTTAGCAGCGAGATGAGGAATCAAGTAGCTGGTAGCTGGTAGCTGGTAGCTAATTTAGCACGTCAAACTTACAGTGACCGGGACTGGTGACTGTACCTTGACTGAGTGAATCGATCGGACCAAACGTCTTAATTATTTCTTTTTCTTTCCTTTGGACTTTTCGTCCTTCTTGTCTCCAACCATACCAGCCCTCGCAAAGGCATCACTTGCCGCAGCAGTGATGAACCTGAATCTTTTGGACCCCAAATGGACACCTCCATACCAGCGTGTGACCACCACCATCGAATCCCACAGATCCATCGACTGCATAAGCTGCAGAAGACGGGATCCGGCCCCCGTCTCACCATCGTCATTAAACTGCTGATGGCCAGTTCCGTCACCCCTGATACGCCACGCCGTAATATTATGCGTTGCATTGCGTATACGTTTGTCCGATTCGAGAAGAGAATCGACGTACGATGAGGCCTGCGAGGGACATGTTATGGGGGAAGCGTGTGCTATGAATTCCGATATGCGCTTTGATGGCGTCCAAGACGGGGGTTGTGATTTAGGCAGAATGGATTGTGCTGTCCTTTTTGCTGCCATAATGGCTTCAGTAACTTAGTGTTTAATCAAGACAAAAGGACTAGATAGTGTATCAATGTCTTGAATTGATGGCTTATCTTGTCTTGGTGTAGGTAGATAGATACTTTAAGACAGCCACAATTATAGTGGACGAACCGTCTATCATGGACATCTATCTCCAAGGTCAAATTGATAATGGAGGGGGGAAGCTCCAAGTAGCTCAGCGGTTCCTGACTCTTGTGATTGGTCACCCTCAAATGTCCAGGGGATTCTTTGACAAGTCATGAGCTACTGTACCTTACTCAAAATTGAAGATTAACCTCACTGAGAGCTAGACAGTATTACAAGGCGGGGCGGGTTAATATCAAAGCCGAGAAGGAGCGCTGCTTAAGCAAGTCGTTGGAGATTGGAGCCTTACTTCGTGCCTCCCCGCCAAAAAACTAGCCACATCCACTACTGAACTTTTCTGGTCCAGTCCAGTCAGTGTCTGTGTGCGCGCCCCTCAACAACTGTTCTTTTACCTTGGCCTTTTTGCTTTGCCCCTCCGACACCGACTACCAATCCCTGGCACCCTTCACCTCCAAAATCCGACACCCGACGATTTTTCTCTGCTTCAGAGTTGACTAGACGTTGAGCCGATAAAGGAAAGAAGAAAAGAATACAACTCGCCCATCATGCAGGCTCCGGTGGTGGTTATGAGTAAGTAATTCTCGAAACATAAAACCCCCACTCTACAGGCAGAACCCCTGGGGCTCTCTGCCTAAGAGAGAGAGGGGAGCTTCCAAAAACAAAACGTTTATGAGGCTGACCGAGATATTGCGTTGCAGACACCAACAGCGGTGAGAGGCAAACTGGCCGGAAAGCTCAGCTCTCAAACATTGCCGCTGCAAAGACGTATGCCATTGTCCCTATCCTCCTCGAGTCGCGTGCCCGACCCTAACCACCGATGCCAGTGTTGCCGATATTATTCGATCATGCCTTGGTCCTAAGGCTATGCTAAAGATGCTGCTCGACCCCATGGGTGGTATCGTCCTTACAAACGATGGCCACGCTATCCTTCGAGAAATCGAGGTCTCCCACCCTGCCGCAAAGAGCATGATTGAGCTCAGCCGGACGCAAGATGAGGAAGTTGGCGATGGAACCACAACCGTCATTATTTTGGGTAAGATGACATGGCTATATTCCAATGTCTGACCGGACACTTCGCTGACATTCATCAGCTGGTGAGATTCTCGCGCAAGCTCTTCCCCAGCTCGACCGCAACATCCACCCTGTCGTCATCATCTCCGCCTTCAAGCGAGCCCTCAAGGACGCTCTCGAGATCATCGAGGAGATCTCTCTGCCCATCGATGTCAACGACGACAAGGCCATGTACCAGCTCATCTCTTCCTCAATCGGCACCAAGTTTGTTTCGCGATGGATGGACCAGATGTGTGACCTTGCCCTCAAGGCGGTTCGTACTGTAACGTGGGAGGCCGGCAACGGCAAGACCGAGGTCGACATCAAGCGATACGCTCGAGTGGAAAAGGTTCCCGGCGGCGAGATTGAGGACAGCAGGGTCCTTGATGGTCTTATGCTCAACAAGGACATCACACATCCCAAGATGCGCCGGCGCATCGAGAACCCCCGAATCGTCCTCCTTGACTGCCCTCTGGAGTACAAGAAGGGCGAGTCCCAAACTAACATCGAGATTACCAAGGAGGACGACTGGAACCGAATTCTGCAGATTGAGGAGGAGCAGGTCAAGGCTCTGTGCGATGCTATCGTCGCCGTCAAGCCCGACCTTGTCATTACTGAGAAGGGAGTGTCTGGTAGGTCTTTGAGGTTTTACGGTGTCTCCACGATAGCTTACTAATTGGGTTACAGATCTCGCCCAGCACTACTTCATGAAGGCCAACATCACAGCTCTCCGCCGAGTTCGAAAGACCGACAACAACAGAATAGCCCGCGCCACCGGTGCTACTATTGTCAACCGAGTAGAGGACCTCCAGGACTCCGATGTCGGCACCCGATGCGGCCTCTTCGAGATTGAGAAGATTGGCGACGAGTACTTCACATTCCTTACCAAGTGCGAGGACCCCAAGGCCTGTACGGTCCTCCTTCGTGGTCCCTCCAAGGACGTGCTCAACGAGATTGAGCGAAACCTCCAGGACGCCATGGGTGTTGCACGAAACGTCATGTTCTCCCCCAAGCTATCGCCAGGTGGCGGTGCTACAGAGATGGCCGTCTCCGTGAGGCTGGGTCAGCTCGCTAAGAGCATTGAGGGTGTTCAGCAGTGGCCTTACAAGGCTGTGGCAGATGCTCTCGAGGTTATTCCCCGAACCCTTGTCCAGAACGCTGGCAAGAGCCCCGTCCGTGTGTTGACGGATCTCCGAGCCAAGCAGGCTGAGGGTAAGAGCACTTACGGTGTCAACGGTGACACAGGTGCTGTCGTTGATATGAAGGAGTACGGAGTTTGGGAGCCTCAGGCTATCAAGCTCCAGAGCGTCAAGACTGCCATTGAGGTAAGCGTTACACAATATCTCGTACTGCTTTAAACTATGGAATAAAACACTAACAAACTCACTAGGCTGCCTGCCTTTTGCTCCGAGTTGACGATATCTGCAGTGCCAAGAAGGCAGCGCAGATCGGTGGCGGCGGTGGTGGTGAAGAGTAAAGCAAGCGATGATGTATATGGAGGACGATGTTGATGATGTGACATAACACGGGAGTGATAGTGGGAATAAAGCCCGGAAGCAGGCGTGCAATCCGGGCTACTTTATATGAATGTCTGTTTGGATGGACTGGTCATACCCCTCTGCACTAGCCGAAAGAGCAAAATAGACAAACAAGAAGAAAGACAAGAATAAAGAGGAGAGCCAGGGCTGAGTATGATAAAGCCTGGGTGACTCCGAGATGAAAGAAATGGGTATCATATAAATTATCTGGCTACTAATTTTGCCGTTTCTATACTTGCGAGGCTCCTGCAGAGCGTCCCTCTAGTGACCTGCGCCTCATGTTTTGTTCATAGTAACTCCCCTCTACCGGGACCCTGTTGGCGGAATTATGTACAGCCTCCTTCTGATTACCTTGTTGGTACTGGCACTTTTTACACTGATCAATCGTCTTCGTCGTGAATAACCAGGCCTGCGGGTTGCGCAGAGGGTGTTGATTCCGAATCATCCTTGCCAGCCTGGGTCTTAGAATCAACATCAGCAGAATTTGTCTTAGCATCATTGTCCACGGATGGGGAGTCGCCTCTTGACAGTGTCGCATTCGGCTTTTTGTCAGTTGCAGGACCTTTTCCCTTTTTAGCCTTACGGGCCTTCATCTTCTCCCTCTTCTCGCGGTTCTTGCGCGTGCGCTCCTCGTCCTTGCGATCGCGCTCAGTCTTATCCTTGGTGAAATCCTCGACGTCCTTCTCGCGACGGAGATCCTCGTCCATGCTGCGCAGGCGCTCGTACTCGCGCCGACGACTGGCCTTGTAGACGTGGAACTCGCCCGAGCCGGCACCGGCGCTGGAGCCCTGGACGTTGGTCACGATCTCCGGAGGTGCGGAGCGCAGGACGGCAGAACTGCCGCCAGGGGTAGAGGAATCAGGAATGCGGATGTTCTGGTCGGGCTTTGCGAAGAGGGCTTCTACCGAGGCGGCTTGCGCTGAGAGGGGCGTGAGGGCGCGCTTCTTTGTTGGACGGTGGGAGCGGGGGTCGGCCGAAGTTGGCACGGATTCGGGGCCGGGAGCAGACATTTTTTTGCGTGCTTTCCTTCTTTTGGTGCAAGGAAGAAGAAAAGGATAAGGTTGTTGGTTCCAGAGAAAATGGGCTGATGGGAACGCGTGAGAATGAGACGTCAACGGGCGCGGCGCGCGGTGGGATGTTGCTTGAACAGGTCAAGGATCGTCGGGTGAGAATGACAAAATGCGTTGAGATCTGTTGAGGACGATGGGGCGGCGGTCAGATGGATGCGGGTTGGTCTGACGTGCAAAAAAGAGAGGGAAC
Source organism: Fusarium aywerte (assembly GCA_013186375.1). Classification (NCBI taxonomy): domain Eukaryota; kingdom Fungi; phylum Ascomycota; class Sordariomycetes; order Hypocreales; family Nectriaceae; genus Fusarium; species Fusarium aywerte. The sequence goes on along the minus strand of JABCQV010000407.1, from coordinate 43,132 downwards.
TTGATATCCGGCAGTTTTGCGAGGGAGGATAAAAAGATGGTGGATGGTTGTTCAAGGTACGAGATGGATCTGATGAGGGTGGCGTGCAGAGAGCCAGGGTTGCCAAGAATTAGCCTAAGCAGGCCCATCAGAAAGAAAGAAAAAAAGAAGTTTATTTTTTTTATAACGGTTTATAGAATACGGATATGCAATGCCGTTACGCTCACAATACTGTATTACAATGATTAGACTTGATTATCAAACCGTAGCTTATTACATTATTTAGAACTGCTAGACAATTTGTGAAGATTCCTTGGAAAAGCAGTCATGCATCTCATCGATATGTATGGAACTTTTACTTCCCCAAAGGTACTGGGATGATGATGTATCATTGGTTAAGCGCGCGGCTGTCAAGTTCCATCAAGCTTTTCAGCCAGGCACGTTAAAGGACTGTCGTGAACTGTAAGCCGCGTCAGCTGGACACAATTGGCCGCCTGATGAACATGTGATTGATTTCAAAATCAATCAGGTAAATGAATCATCTGTTGTGTTGCTGAGAAACATAGACCATCACTGCAAGTATGATGAGAAGAGGAAAATGCTAGACGAAGCTCAAAAGGGTCTCAGTCGTTTATGGATTTAGCCAAAGTGTGTGAGTCGCAATAGGCGGCTAATGGCGCTTCCCATTGCAGATCATATCACCTCACCGTAGGGATACATGTCTGTCAATGTCAAGTGATCGGATGCATACAGATTTGATATCACCAACAATCTATAACCAACAACCTATAGATCCGACAGTCGTAGCAAGGCAGACAAGGATAATTAACCGTGGGAATGCTTGTAAATAAATCACCACGAGATATATCATGACCTTCAAGATGGGAGGCCCGATAGTAATCAAGAAAGCTCGATACGAAAAACAAGAACAGGTTAAAATGGATGCATGAGAATGAGAACGACATGAACTGGAATGTCCTGACATGGTCTGCTCAAAACGGCCAGAATTACTGCATCTGGCTCTGCAGATCTCCAGGATTGGTCAAACCAACGAACAAGCCCCTCCCAGATTGCCAGATTGCCAACATCTAGACAAGGGCTCAGAGTCTAGGTCCAGGCAGGGGACGGGAACAGCGATGTAGAAATCATATGATTTCAAGATAAGGACCAAACAAACCAACGGATATTCTCTGCCGCCTGCACACACGGCAAAACACTGAATCGTATCAGTCTTCGGACTTGGACCGCCAGATGGTCTTGGACGCAATCCAACTATCGACGGATAGATCGTTTAAGGTGCCTTAATCATGATTAGCAAAACCGTTTGCGGGACCAGATGGTGCCATGGGGAGCTTACCCCTTGGTAACCTTAACATTAGCAGGGATTCAGAGAGATTTATTCGAGACTAGCTCATCTTCCAAGAACCTTCATGGGCTGTTTTTTGGTGAGTCCTTTGGTTTTTCTGTGTGATAACCAATTTTAATGAAAGGTGAATTGCTATTGGACAATCAGCGTGTGCTTGGAGGGTTCACTATCGACGACTGAGAAGCTGTTTTTGTGTTTCACTCGACAGATGGCGGGGCGGCTCCGGCCCCCAAGAGGGAGGGGTACCTGCTTCAGAGGTAGCAAACCCTGCGTAAGGTAAAGTATTTCGACTATTTTTTGGTGGTTATTTTGCGCGTGTTCCAGATAAATGATACATGATAAATCTTCTGGGCTGAGGTGGTGGTAGTGGATGATGGATGGATGAGTGGGGATATCCCGGCATTCTTGGGTTGGCTAGGGGCGTTTTTACGGAAACATGGTTGATGGTTGCACTTGCCCTCACACCCATAACCATCCTAGAGGCTAGACTTGTCTCGTGAGCCAACGAGGGGCAATGATTACCTACCATAGCTTTCCTTACACAAGCAAGCCTCACTAAAGGTACTAAGAAAGGGTCTAAGGAAATTTACAGCAGGTAAAAAGACGTCTCATGCTCTTTTAGCTCTTTCTTTTTTATGACGACTTTCCTCCTTCTCAATCATTATTCTACACTTTCCATCCCTCTTCTTTCCCCCTCATAATTGGTGGCTCTTACCTACCTATCTCTACATCTGGCTTACCAATTGCAAGCAAGTCTACCTAGACTACCTACTCCGCTCTATTCTATCCCGTCCTATCTCGGACCTTCACCCGTTAAACCGGCATAACTTCGAAACCTAGACTTAACATACTCAACAACCAAGTCTTCTAACACCTCTCCCGAACATTTCTGATCGTCCAAGGCGTCAATTTGGACTCCCACTATAATTAGCAGCCTCAATCAGTCTACGAATATCTTTTAACATCACATCTGAAACATCATGACCAAACCACGGTTGATCATCTTGGTTCGCCACGGCCAGTCCGAAGGCAACAGTACGTTATCCCCAGCGCCGATGCCTTTCTCAACAAACATACTTACAACTCTACAGAAAACCGCGAAATCCACCAGACCGTCCCCGATCACCGAGTCAAACTTACACCAGAAGGGTGGAACCAAGCCCACGATGCCGGACGCCGACTCCGAAGCCTTCTCCGCCCCGATGATACCCTCCAATTCTTCACCTCCCCTTACCGTCGAACACGAGAGACCACAGAAGGGATCTTGGAGACTTTGACCTCTGATGATACCTCTCCGTCGCCCTTCCGCCGAGCTAACGTCAAGGTGTACGAAGAACCTCGACTACGTGAGCAGGACTTTGGCAACTTTCAGCCATGCAGTGCTGAGATGGAGCGCATGTGGCAGGAGAGGGCTGACTACGGTCACTTCTTCTACCGTATACCTAATGGCGAGAGTGCTGCCGATGCTTACGACCGTGTTAGCGGCTTCAACGAAAGCTTGTGGCGACAGTTTGGTGAAGATGATTTCCCCAGTGTTTGCGTTCTAGGTACGTTATCATGTATTGCTGGGCTCCATAATGTTACTAATAGTAACCAGTCACTCATGGTCTCATGTCTCGTGTCTTCCTCATGAAGTGGTATCATTTCACTGTCGAATATTTTGAGGACCTCCGTAACATTAACCACTGCGAGTTCCTTATTATGCGTAAACAGGAGAACCAGAAGTACCTTCTTGAGAATAAACTACGAACTTGGTCTGACTTACGACGAGAGCGCAAGGACAAGAAAGACAAGGATGACGACAAGGATTGCTCAAAGCTGCCACGTACTAAGACTTTTGTCGTGACACGTCGATGGGGTGGATGTCCTAATGGTTGTGACCACGGCCGTGGCTACGCTAAGCGTGAAGATCTAGAGGTTATGCGCAAGGAGGATCACGAGAATGGTGGCCCTGAACCTTATGGCGAGTCCGCGTGTACGGAGGAGATCATTACAACAATCGTCAGCCGGAAGCAAAAGTCTCGAAGCGACCGCGTCGAAAGCAAGGGTGAGAGTGACACCCCTGTGATCCCCGATGATGACGGTCCCGAGATCGACATCTCCTCAAACCATGAAGGGAAATCTATTTCTGACATCAACGACACTCCTTCAGTCATTTCTTCCAGCGAATACATCCAGTCTCCCTACCTGCATATCGGCCGCGATGGGGGCGGTAGTTACTCGGGCCACACCTCCGCTGCCGAGACGGACAACGACTCGTCTGAGGATGAGAACAGCAGCTTACACCGAATCGCCTCCCTTAATGCCCACCAAAACAAGAACATTGGCGACCAAACCGACAAGTCTTCATGCGACCACCAAAAGCCTCTACTCAAGGCCGGCTCAGAGCGTTTAACCTATGCGAGCGACAAGGACTGCGGGGATGATTATGTTCGAACTAACCGCCTTGGCGACGCCTCCACTGATGCCTCTTGTGACGGCGACGCTGATCATCTTGATGATTTGGACCACGCTGAGAAAGAGGATCGTAGCATTCGTGGCAGTGTATATTGACCAGAATCTCACCCGGATGACCTCACTTTTATGATTTGAATTCATGGAAAACAGCGGATACCAGCCCGCCGCGCGCGTGGCAAATTGTTTTGATGATATTCATAACTTGACTCTAATGACACATGACCTTTTTTCTTTTTTTGGAATGGATCACGGAAAAGCAATGGATAGAATGACCAACTATGCTGGCATGGTTTTTGAAATTGATGTTTTGGTTATTTTGGAGGACTCGGTGGCGTCTTGTGATGGTACCAATTGTTAGTATCACATAATAACATGTTTATATCCTCTTTTAACCTGATCTTGTTGAACTGTCGTAGTATGGCTGGCTGAGGCTCAAGATGTTTGGGTTTCACAGCTTCGTGAGAAGATGTGTAACTAATGTTGTGAAAGACATTGCCGAATCGAAGATGCTGTGCTCGTTTGGTAGCTATGTACAAGATGAATTTAGTCTGGTAGTTGCACAACGCGCAGGATGAAGCTACTTTAGTAGTGAATTTTGCCATTATTCTTCGTATAACTAGCTGTCACTTTGAGTGTCTTCATCTTCCTCATCCATGCAGTGCCATTCTCACATCATCGGAGTACATCTCAACTAGAATCTGCCATATTCGTCTTCTGTTAGTAAAATCCTGCGGAACAGTCAAGCCGACTGTTTGGTAACTCGATAGATTCACTGTCCTGTCGTCGTTCTCATAGTCCTCGTCGTTGAGAGAGTCAAAGATGGGAACCCAGGACAGGATTTGTTCAGTTCCCTGGCTTGTTATTAGGAATATCACGAAGACACAGCGGGACAGGAACATGACTGACGGAAGTCTTGACACATCGCCGATCGAGCGTCATCCACAGATGGCTTATCCTCCCGATTTTACTCTCATGCGTATTCATGACTTTCCTCGCCATAGCCTCACAGGCAGCGTGAAGGCACAGATACCAGCGGGGCCCATCGGCACGATCGTAACCTCGATGTTGCTCGGGGAGATTTTATTCCATGGCTATGATTCTCTGTTTAGTGAGTGAGGCGTTCTTAGCAGCTTGTCATAGTTAATGGTCTTCAATGGGAGATCAAGCATTATCCCTTGAGAATATTGGATTGGGAGTTTCATGATAGTGGTAATCATTCATGTCCATAGAAGTCTTTTGTTGATGGTACATACTCCAACTTCCCTTGTATCTTGTTCTTTTACTTCTGGCCAGGCTGGAGAGACTCGTGATCTCATATCATCTTTGAGAGTTCGAGTGATCTTTATGCTCCTCTCCAAACTTCCGCATATCAGGTTTCCATCACCAGAATTATCATCTCGGCCAGCTGGATGTATACACAAGAGGCAGGTTGCGGACGACTTATTACAGATATTGACATGAATGGGAACTACAACACCGCTTTCTGCAGACTGATGTGCCAGAACATGGCTAAGAACTACGGGAAAGCTTATAACCAGGTGTACGAGGACGCCGGTGGCTCCATCTATCCAAGCGACGGAACGTTTCCAGGAAAGGTTCCTCCAAAGGATGAATGATTGGTTTTGAGCTTTTTTTTTTTTTTTTTTGAATTCCTTAGCTTTTGCAAAGCTAGTAGCTAAAGCGTAATAGTCTAGCTGATATATAACTGTCAAGCAATGCCGGATAGATTTATAAGTTGACCTATCCATCTCATCCTCATGCGCGTCTATAAGAACCCCCTTTTCTTCTTCAAGAAGATTACAAGAAAGAATTTAAAATTTATATCCTTGCGACTCATTCCGTCTCTTTGCCCTCAACCCATCTACATAATGGAGCATTTCCATCACACACAGATGGTGGCAAGACAGCCAGAATAATACACATGTAAAAAAACACCATAACACCGTATCCAGTCTTCTGAAACCCCTCCGAGGCCTCCGCAAGTCGTTCAACTCAGAAGAGAGAAAAAGAAAAGGTAAGAAATAAGTAAAAAGGCTCAAAACAGACCACGGGCACGGATTAATTGAATCGCCTCGATCCCTACAAAAAACCGGGTAGGGCCACCAACGCCTTGGAAAATGTCCCGTAGTATGCAGAAAATAGTTTTCCGACCAAAGCGGTAAACTCATCTTTGATATAAGGAATTGTATAAGCCGAATGAATAACAGTAATGCAGTTAAGCCATATACAGGGAGCCTCAAGTCCTTTTCAACCCTGCGACCCCACTGCAAGAATCGGGCTCGATCAATGACACCGAGACAAATGCACATTGCATGTGTCTGTCAAAGATAGAAGCTGCTGTAATGTCATGAAGTATTGGCGGATAAGTCATGGACCGTCGTATAGTACTATGAAAAGGCAAAACAAGAGGCGAGTATCACAGCCTGGCGTTGCGTGCGTTTGGGGAAGAATGTGGCGAGTCCCGCAATCAAAAGAATTTGGACATGGCTCTGCTGAGATCGATGAAGTCGACGGGTTTCGTGACGTAGTCGCTGAAGCCCGCTGCGACACATTTGTCCTGGACATCTGACATGACATTGGCCGACAAGGCGATGATTGGCATCTGGGGATAATGGTTGGCAGTTTCCCACTGGCGAATTTCACGACAAGCCTGGTAACCGTCCTTTCGAGGCATATGAAGATCACACTGAAGGAGAATATGTTAACAATTGCTCGAGACTGTGGAAATATAATGAATAAACATACCAGAATAAGGGAATAGTGCTTATGAGGCTTTGACAAAACCATAGTGGTACACTCGGCGCCGTCGACAGCGATTTCAACATCGACACCGATCTTCTTGAGGTATTTCATCAAAACCTTTTGGTTGACAGGGTTATCCTCAACCAATAGCACTTTGTAACCCTTGTTGCCCATCCGCCGTTCGATCTCCTGGTAGCTAGCCTTCTGATTCTCAACCATTTGCTGAGCTGTAGACCGGTTGCGATCTATACTGAGATCGCGCATCTTGTTCGGGTCAAAGATGACAGCAAATCGAGACGGTTTCACAGGTTTGTAGATAAATGTCACCAGATTATCCGAAAGGAGTTGCTCATACTTGGTGTCGGCTGCCAATTTGAGAACAGCCTGCCGTTGCACAGAATCCGACAGCACAAGAATGGTCGTTTTATCAATCGTCTGTGTCCTCGTGATGTCATCCATCAGTCCAACGATGGCCTCTGCAGAGGGCAGGTTGATAACAATGTGTGTAAACTTTATAGGGTCTTCGCCACTGATCAGTGTCTGCGCCTCCTCAACGCTTGCCAAAGCCGTAATCTGGTGGGGGACATCCTTTGGTAGCGTCATCTCAATGTGCTGCGTAGTAGCCTCGCGGCTATGAAATTGGGGGCAGATGATAAGGATCGAGTACATAGGAGGTCGGAAGTCATCGGGTGATGCAACACTGGGGAGTAGGTGAGTGCCGGGAGAGCTGCGTCCTGAGGGCATCTCCAACTTCATTTGAGACAAATCTTGTCCACTAGCCTTGGCTGCTTCGCTGAAGCGGGCCAGACCTCCAGTGACAGATGTTGCGGACGATCGATCAGTGAGTTGCGACTTGGCTGAACGGACAGATGGGTTCGAGCTACCAACCGAAAGGCCTCCAGGCGACGCAAACTCGGATGTTGTTCCTCCGGGACTGGCGATTTCGACGCTGCGCAGATGCCTCGGTGGTGGCAGAGGTTTAATGCTATTAGGAACATTATCCACCACCTCAGGTCTTGGTGTGTAGGCGCCAGTGCCTGGGGGACTGTCAGGCAGGTTAGGATGATCGTCGGTTGTAGGAAGCCCGAATCGTGCTGTGAAGGTGAAAGTCGATCCTTTGCCAGGAGTAGCTCGACCAGTCATGTTACCGCCATGTAGCTCGGCCAGTTGCCGCGAGATAACGAGACCAAGACCACTACCACCATGTTGGCGTGTGCTGCTTCCATCAATCTGACTAAATGGTTTGAAGATCAAGTCGGCTTCTTCCTTAGAGAATCCACGTCCCGTGTCAGTGACAGAAAACTCGAGCATGATCTCGTTTTCGTCCACATTGGAACCCTCCGCCATGTACACGCGACACCGACTGAAGACCTCGCCTTCAGATGTAAATTTGATAGCATTGCCGGTTACGTTAAGCAAAACCTGGCGAATCCGAACCTTGTCGCCCTTGACCCACGCAGGTACATCTGCTTCCACAAGGTAGTTCAGCTCCAGTCGCTTAGCAATCGCCATGGTTGAAACAAGCTCGTTGACGTCTTCGATCATGGAACGGGTGTGGAACCACTCATGTTTCAACTTCATCATACCAGCGTCAACCTTGGATAGATCAAGAATATCGTTGATAATCATGATCAAACTATTGGCACTCGTCTGTATCGTGTTGGTGTAATCGAGCTGCTCTTCGTTCAAAGTAGTATCCTGCAGAAAGCTGACCATGCCAGAGATTCCAATCAAAGGAGTGCGAATTTCATGGGACATATTGCTGAGGAACCGCCCCTTGGTCTCCATAGCTTCTTTGAGCTTAGTCTCAAGCAGCTTATGATCGTTGATATCCGTTGCAGACCCGAAATATGAACTGGCACCGCTGCCAAAATCAATTGTGTCAATCTCAACACAACGAATCAGATGCCAGCGGTACTCTCCAGTCTTTGATAATAATCGAACCTCAGTCGTGTATGATACTCGGCCAGCGCTATCGGTCGCCACTTTGATGATGCCTTTCCGAGCTAGTTCGGTCAAGTCTGCAGTAGGCCACTCATAGGCTGAACTACCGCTGGAACTGTTGTTTCGAGACAGCGTCTGCTGGGCACCACGCATAGGTGGATCTTGCGGTGTACGAGACCTGGACGCTTGTATCGTACTTGCTGATGCCGTCTCGGACTGTACAAATCCTGGTCGATACGCACTGTTCTGTCCCTCACGTCTTTGGCCGCCTGGCGTTGGAGGTTGAGTCGTGGGAATACGACATTTGGCAAGATCGTCAGGGTGTACAAAATCCATAAAGCCCAGACCGAGAGAGTCTGAGAAGCTTTGACCAGTATAGGATAGCCATTGTTCGTTGGCAAAAGTAATACCTTCATCTTCCGTCGCTGTAAAGATGATCTGCGGGATGAGGTTGGCAAGTAGTCGATGTTTGGCCTCCGACGCTTCGATTTCTTCTTGTCGGGCGGCTTTGAGCTCAGCAATATGTTGATCGTGAATATCCATGTAAGACCCGAGGAACTGCATTATGACCCCCCTCTTATCCTTCGAGGCGACAGCCCGAGCATAAAACCACCTGTATGCGCCATCGAATCGTTTGATCCGAACCGTCCTCGAGAACTGTTCTCCTGTACGGATGGAATGACCCCATGCCTTCAAATATTCGTCTCGGTCGTCGGGGTGAAGGCTTCCCCAGGGGTCTGCAGCGAGATCGTTTGCTGTTTGGCCCCGGTAAGAGAGGTAGCGACTGTTGACCCAGACAATCTCTCCAGTTTGTGGTAGCGCAACAAATACGTGAGCGGGTAAGGAATCTAAGATCAGTCCCTTGAGTCTGTCAGAGGGTGGTGGCATATCAACAGCTGTGGTAGTCAATGAGCCACTTCGAGAGGGTGCAGAGACAGGCGTCGGTCGAGCCGAAAGCGTGGAACTGGGTGGTAGAGATTGAAAGGTTGAGGCAAAATCTGCACCATAAGAGTGTAGCATGCTGTGCCCTAGACGAGCACCGCGTCCAGTCTTGGGAGTGTCAGCCAAATCTTCAGCTGCATTGTCATCATCGACAGAATCCAGAGCATCTTTACTGACATCAGAAACATCTCCTTGTGAAGACTTTTTCGCCGGACCGGTAGTCGATTCGTTGGAAGAAGTGCGAGCTGTCTTGCTGTCGACAGACAGACTCTGCTCCAAACCTTCCTGCGGAAGAGAGGAACCGCCGTGACGAGCGTTTCGCTTCTCAGCTGGTGAGGTGTCCTTAGAACTTGTTCTTATTCGTGGTGTACCTGTACCGCCGAATGTCTCGTGCCGTGTGGGTACTGGCCTCTGTCTGGAAGCAAAGTAACCCTCTCCTTGGGGTGTGGCAGCAGGACTTGATGTCGGCGGTGCTCGCTTGTCAGAAAGAAAGCCACCGGATCCCTGATCCCACCCAGGTGTTCCCAACGGAGATCCAGTAGCGCTTTTAGAAACCCCCGAGTAGTCGCTGGGGCTTGTCATGCTGCCAGCCCGTGACTGACGGGGTACGATGTCATCGGCAGTAAGATAAGCCATGTTTTCCAAAGGACGTCCATCATGTGCTACCGCCCCAAATCCGGCTGTTTGTGGCCGTTTCCGCTGCAGCCCTGCTAGTTCGGTTTCAAGATTGCTGTAGTGTCGACACAGTGAAAAGGTAGTGGCCATATGAGGTGCGAGGTGTTCGAGAGAGTGCTTCAAGTTAGATGGATAAGGGATGATAGGGCTGAGAATCGACAAGATTGCAATAGGTGCCGGCTTGTCTCTCTTAGAGCTATCTGGTGTATTACGGCCACCTTCCTCGCTGGGGGCAGGAATATTCTCACTTTTGTTGCGGGAGTGAGACTTTTGCTCCATCACAGTGGTATCAAGCTTAAAGGTCCGAGTGGGTTTCGAAAGAAGGACGTGAGAAAGCGGGATATGCAGAACTGTCCATGAATTGTCCACGCCAATGGCTTCAGGGGGGCGCATCCCAGTGTAGTCATCTGTACCAGTATCTGGGTTGAAAGAGTCTTCATCAACCATGGCATCCGTGAAAAATGGATTCTCCTTCGGATCGGCTCGCACAGCGGGAGATGGGGCCGGTGATTGTGACCAAGGCGATGGCGGCGCCTGTTCGAACTCTTCGTACTTTGGAGTTGGAGGCCGAGGCATGTCGTCTTCTAACCGGCCCTCCAGGCGCGAAGCTATCGATTTTGCTCTGTCAGCAGCCGAATGGGTCTTGCTGCGAGTCGGTGCACGGGAGGAGCTGCCTGAGTTGAATATCGACGATAGCTTCGAGAACGAATCGGACCGCGGTTTGGCAAAGTTCTTAGGGGCGTTTGAAGAAGATTCTGGCGTAACGGATTTTGACTTTTTCGAAGGCTCAGCGGGAACTTCATCGGCAAGGTAAGGATATGATCTAGTAAGTGCGATAGCTCTTCCACGCTCAAGTACGCGCATAACTCCACTGTGGTCAATGAGAGGATCTGCCTCATAGTCAAGAGCCTGCAGCACAGGCAAAACACGTCCCTGGCCATCCTTCTCTCCGATAAGTGGCGCTTCCCAACTTGGAATCTGTTGTTCAATAGCATCGTATTCATCAAGTGTCGTTTTGTTCAGTTTGGCGAAATCAGCATAAGCCTCCCTGGAGGCCAGGCCAGCAGGATAATTACTTTGACTTCTCGCCAGAAATGCAGGCCGGCGTGCCTGTACATTAGGCTGGGCCTGTGATTTTTCCCTTTTCTCTTCATACGTTGTAAATGAATGTCGACTGAAGAGACCAGGACGGGCAGCAGAATTGACATGCAGAGTATCATCAGCAATAGACGGCGCGGCGTTGGATCCTGGCCCAGATCTATCGTAATCGCTAGTGCTTAAGCCCATGCTGCTAGGGTGTCTGGCAGCCATGTACGCAAGGCTTAGATCATCCTCCTTGTGCTGATTGAAAGTGGCCTTTTGACCCCAAGGAACATTTTCGATGTCTGTTGAATCAGCAGGAACTGCTAGTGTCACACGTTCGGCTTTATACACATCTCTCATAATTTGGACAACATTCGACCACCAAGCATCCAGGCCAGGTTCAGCCGCGAGCATTAGAGAAAGATCATAAAGGTTAGGGTTAGGGAAATCAGGGTTTTCTGGATGTGGTGACACGGCGGATGGGTGGAATGTGAAGTTGGACGCTGGGGTAGAAGTGCTTGAGACAAGCTTGTCCTGAGCACCCATACCCAAGCCTTCGAAAGAGCCATAACTGAAAGTTCGAGGAGCGCCCGTCGGTGATAGAGTGGTAAAAGGCCTATGCAGATATGAAGGCACAAAACCAGAGGGTGCCATACGAGGAAAGGGATAAGATGGAGTACCTGCAATAGGCCCTGGAGTAGGAGCGCCTCGAACAGTGGCGTTCGACTCGGTTGAAGTTGTTGTTAGAGTTGAGGTCTGAAGCGGTGAACTAGTAAGGCCTTCTTCGGGGATGGGAGAAACCCTAATCTTCTCATTTGGACTGGACATTAGACCTCTGGCTGACATTTCGCGGCGTTCAAGATCGCGTGCAAGTTTTTCTCGGTATTCGTTGAGCTGCTTCTGCGAGGAGACGTTGGACTGTGACGAAGTAGCACTAAAGCCTGCACGCCGAGGACTCGTTGCATTCGTTCTAGCGAGGACAGTCGATGTTTCGGTAGTGCTGCCTGGATCCTTTACAGCAGAAACGGTGCTCTGGTCGGTAGAGTCTCCTATCATGTTGTTGTGGACGCGGGGCTGCTTGGATTGAGCCTCAAGGGGCGAGTTTAGAGGGTGGCTCGGGTGGCGATCCATCGGCATTGCGTCACGCGCGATTGGTGTTGCAGTCGCATCTACAGTCGAATTCAATATCGATTCCGGCATCATACGTCCATTTCTATTAGCATAGATTGGTATTTTCTCATCGAGAGGAAAGGGCGACAAGACTGGTGGGCGAGTCGATAAATCGTGTTGACGCGATGGTGACGGGATCGAGAATAAGTCGTCGCCAACCGGCGAGGTGGCTCTTTGCATGCCTCACGGGAGAACGAGTCGTCGAAGTACCAAATGCCGAATCTTTCTCGCCGGCAGGAAGAGTGGTGTTGCGTACGATTCGCGATTTAAAGAATGTATCAAATTAAGCAGCGGTGGTGGAGGGGGGCAGAGACAGAAGCTTCGGTTCCCTCTAACCCCAGGCCAACAGTAGCAGTACGATAACAGTAATAATGGTCTGTATGAATCCCGGCACCAGTTGGTCAACCCGAGATGTGTTAACGACCCTGTAGGGAGGTCAAGATAGTGTAGGTAAAGCCCAGGATCAGAGGATGAGGGCCGGAAGAGGTTCCAGCAACGGGGCAACAAGCGGGCAGCGCAGCGCAACGCACGAGGTTTTGAGTGGAAAATTGGGGGTTCGACTACACCACAGTACAGTGTGCCTTTCTGTCTGTCTTGGTCTTCCTGGTGCGAAGAGCGAAATGGTAGCGGTGGTAGCGGTAGAGAGGTGGACTGAACTGGTCTGGCCTGGTCTGGCTAGTGGGCGAGAGACTGGAGACTCTTTGAGAGTCGACTTGGAGGTGGGCAAAAGTTGGTGTCTGGCATGCAGCTGGCACAGGTAGATTAAAGTACAGTGTGCACTTCATCGGTGTTACAAAGCCTGTAACAGCTCGGAGTAGTACTTATCTGGTACTTGACTAGCCCACGATGTCCGCGCACAGAACGGGGTAAGGTAATGTCAACCCTGCACATAATGACGTAGAGAAAGAAACCCTCAAGGAAGGAAGCAAAAATCCAGAATTGGGCAGGTACGTACCTCCACCAAAGTTGCAGCCCGGATGATATTAGCCCAAGCACTACCATCTCTTCTCTTCTCTATTATGTACATACAATACTCACTCTCTCTCGCACACAATAGCTCATACCATGAGTATCTTCGCACGATGCCAATGCTTCTAGCTCAACAGCATACTCTTCTCGCATTACATGCACAGACTCGAGAAATGATGACGCTGTCCTAATAATACATCAGCCAGCTGCAGCAAATCAATATCTTCCATGCATTCAGGGGATTGGCTGGTCAATGCTCATGCTTCTACTCCTCAGCGCAGATTGCACTGAGACTAATGGCCGCAAATGTGGGCGTTGGCGCCTGGTGCATCACAATCCGTCATCGCCTGCTGTCCCTGGTATTGTAACCAGCCAAGCCTCAGCCCCAGCCGACCACCACATTATCCGCTTTATCGTCTGCACCCAATAGCTGTCAGGCACGCACTAGGGACATAACCTTTCCTGGACAACCGATACACCAGAGGGGAACAGTGGCTGGCACAACCCCATTTTCTGGGCCCCCCCCCTTACTCAGAAGAATCCAGGTAGAAAGTGTCCGTACAAGAAACCACTAATAACATCTCGGTACTGCCTGGGAGTGCTATACTCCTTTCAGCAGAAATAAGTTAAGTAGGAGAAGTTTGGGAATCAACCACTGTCGGTATCACGAGCTTGGCCGATCATGGTATTCTTGATTCAACCTAGCAGTTCTCTGTGCGCATATGATCAAGAGCTCCCCTTCTTTAACAACGGTTTCGACGCTTTTTCTTTCTTTTTCTTTTTTTTCTTGCTTCTTTTCCCCCCCTTCTTCTTCTTGTCCGATTGTCAAAATCGCGCTCGAGCCACTCATCATCGGTTATGGTGGTCTTTCCCCATAGACCCTCTCGGTTCTCCCTCGAGATCGGCGATCTTCAATTAACTGTCTTGCTCTCTAGACATTTTGACAGGACTGGGGATCAACGAATTTAGACAGCGCTCAAAATAAGGCTGTCTAAATGATGCTACTTTCCCTCCACTAACATCTAAATATCACGATACAACATTTAGTCGTGATTGCAATCGTCCCTCACTTGGTCCTATGGCTGGTTATTTTATCCATTTTGCTCTCAACGTCGTAAAGGGCTGCTGACAACGATTAGCGTGTGGACGGATAATAGCCACCAACAGATTCCTTTAACGCGTCATAATTCAACTGACTCTCTCCAGCTCCCTATTCGTTTGAGGCGCCAACCCAACCACACTCGACGCTCTGTTGACATCACTGTGGCTTTCAGGGCTTCCTCATGTCGGCTACCCGTTGTCTTGTCATTCGTGGAAACAGCCCGCTTCACCAGCCTTTTCGTTCTCACAGGGAACGACCTGGAAGTTTCAGTCGTGCAAAGCTTAAAAGCAGATTCTGAGCCTTACTTTCACCGGTATCTTCCAAAGCAAAAATTGCAATTCGCAAGGGTCGTTTGAGCCTTTAGGCACCATACAGATCACAGAGATCAGTGGGGAGCTTTCCCTGGGTCAGCCCTCAATCTCAAATTTCAATTTTTCCCAAATTAGGACCAGCGTGGCAGGCTGCCACGCGGGCCGGTGGATTAATGGAATGTAGGCAAGCAGAGAAAATATGGCCTCTAACGGCCACATGGGATGGGCCGTGGTATGGACTAGGGGTCTTACCATTGACTTATCGAACTATCTAAGTATCATCATCCAACACATCGGCTGCGGATGAGAGCCCGTCTTCTCTGCCCAAGACGTTCTCATTGCGCCTTACTGTATAACGGCGAGCCTGGTGACAACAAACCATGAAACAAGACGTCTTGTTGCAGATCTGACTGCTGCCACAGCACAGTTTTCGTTCCTACGGGTATCGCCTTTGTACGCTCTTAGCTGGGCCGTGCAAGCAACGGGCTCAGCCAAATTGTAGTGAACCAGAAGAATGAGAGGACCATCGTTCCACAACAGGCTCAGCTGCTGCTGTGTCAGGCAGACCATGTTTTCCTCCTGTTTATTGGAGTTGGCTGTTTGTCCCAAAATCTCAGGCGTCCACCTGTATCTGAAGTAACGGCTGCTTTGAGACTTGAGGTGCTTCGCATGACGTCTGTGTGTTCTGGACTGAACGTGACGTCAAGCAGAGCGCCACGAGAGATCCAGCCAATCCTAGGTTGTGGGGGGAACCATACCCTTGTCCATGTCTAGCGACAACGTGTCCAGCCTCCGAGGCACGGGACTGACAGGATGCAGGATGTCGGATGCGAGCGTCAAATCAACCATCACCTGCGGGAATATGAACATCTCCGCTTCTTTATCACATTGTAAGTCCCCACTATCGACTACAGGGATCGTTCCCTTTGGACTTATTTTTATTCTTCTACTCTGTACAGACATACGCATCTTAATCTCGCTCTCTTCCGCATGATTGCTACACCCACCACTACGGGAGGCTTTTTTTTATCCGGCCGATTGCTTGCATGTCGGTAGCAGGGTGGTTGAGACACCAGCAAGTGATAACTTATCGTTTTACAACTTTGAACGTGTACCCCGCGAACCTACGCTTACCTGTGGTTAGCATTCCTATAGTTATTTTGCATATCTTCTTTGCTCTTGAACGAGCTGGCATATAGCTTGCAGCTATTCTGGTGCCAAGGCAGAAACAATAATGTTACAGTGGACCAGAAATCATGTGCTACCATGCAGTTCATACGCTGGTCCTGGTTGGTCAAGACGATATAGATGCCCAGAGGGTCGATTTTCTTAGACTTGAAGTGGTTTCACACTTGATGGTCAACCAAGCCGCAACCGCGAGTTATAAAGTGATCTGCAGTTAGAAACAGGTCGAGTCAGTCAGTCGGTGAGTCAGATTGGCCAGCCACAAGTCTACCAACCACAAAATATTATATATCCCTATCTAGAGGCACGTTCTCTCGAAGCCAAGCGGGGAGTGTCAAGGAAGGTGCGGGACTTTATCTTCATTGCCAGCAATTGACAAGGATACCGGGACTTTCGACCCATTGGCGATGACAGCTGGCATTGAAACTCAGCCTGAATTGGGGGTTTCCAGAAGCCTAATATGTCTATCCTGATCTTTGCCATCAACCCTGAATTTGTCTGCAGCTGTCAGCCGCGGGAACCGGACGCCATGACTGCGTTCCTGTCAGACGGGTCTCTGTCCAGGTTGTTTTGAGCTTGGGGTCTCGTTGTATGTGGGTTATCGGATGACTTTATAGGCAACTGATCATAAGCATGAAAAAACCTGCCAGGCTGCCCGGATAAGACAGGGCTACAAGCGAGGACCAAATGATCCAAGCTTTCGCCTCGTTTTCTATCCCGTTAAAACTTTTGGAGGGTCGCTTCTGAATGTTTATCTGATGGTCTATGGTGGGTGTTCCTTGAAGGATGGCTTGACAGTCCGGGATGTACCCTTAGAAGAACCCTGCACTTTCACGCTTCAACCCGCGGTGGATTCGGCTAATATACCACATCTAGTCACACAAGCGATGATGTTTGAGGGTAGTGTTACAAAGAGATATATGCTGATGGATAAAAATCAGACATGTAGTAACGGACTCTTCTTGACAGCCAATAGCTGCTACAATACTGCATAGACCAGCCGGATCATGGGACCTGAATATACAATGAGGGGGTTCGGAGGGTCGGAATTCTCTGAGACCGTATATGATGTAGTATTTGATATGACTAGATGCTTGACGCCATTTTCTATCAGGTCGGGGCTATGAGAAGAAGGCATGATCCCTACACGAAACGGACTCTCGGGGCGATATGACATCCGAGACTTGTTTCCAGATCTCATCTCTGACTCTAAAATGTAAGCTCACTCGGTACCTGAAGAATAGTGAGTACTGAGTCCAACTTGTCTTGTTCTAAGCCTAAGGGGTGTCAGGTCGTGATCTACTTTCTTGACTCTTGTTCTTACTAAGAAATCTGTTGTCGAGGCCTTGATGTTGATGGCTTTACTTATATACACAGTCGCATTAAGTAGTCAATGAGATCGTGAAGAAATATCCCCCATGATGCTAAATACAACAGATACTTATCGTGATGCAGTCTTCCCAAATGCCCAGCTTATATGCACACGGCTTACAAAGGCTCAAGAGTCACAACAAAGGGCTAAAGTATAGGGTAAAGGGGAAAGGAAACCGTTTCATTCTGAGTGAGTGATGCGCTAAACAACCTCGCTCTCCTAACTACCTAGTTATTATCATGCATGAGCCGTCGACATGACCCAAAGGCCTTGACATAGTATTAAACAGAAAAGGGAACAGACTCCAGACAGCATCTTCTAACGCCTTATACGGATTTGTCATGCTAAGAGTATAAACCTTTGCTTCACAGGCTTATCCTGGTACCAGCGAGCTTCAAAGGCATGTTTGCAACGGCCCAGCAAACAATTAAGTTGAGCTTGGGCCTCGGAAGCCCAATTTTTGCTTCTGAATACGAGGAACAACACCCACCAGTATCACGATGGACAGCAATAGGACGGCCCACAACTTGAGCTTCAGTACATTCTTGTTGTAGTCGGTCTCAACGGCGCTGGTAACGGTAGCCAGGAGAAGGACAAAGATGGTGTATCCGCTCCAGCGGTGGTACTTCCAGATGGCCTTGGCGTTGTCCACGCCCCCATACAGACTAGGGGTAGCCCACATAGTGAAGCCAACGCCATACTGAAGAAGAAGAACGATGGAGGTGACGACGCCGAGGTAGCCATGGACGGAGTGGAAGTGGGGGCCGTTGTTAGCAAACTTGTTGTACTCGATGATGGTCACGCCAGCTACGAGGATCAAGAAGGCCACGAGGTTGAGGACGGCATGCACACGCTGACCGACGCGCTTCTGCTCAGCTGTATGCGTAGGCTGTAGACTTAGAACAGACTGCACCAAGGTGAGGACAGCAAGTGACTGAAGCAGCGGGTGTGCTGAGAAGAGGATCAACGGCTTGGAAAGGACACTTGCCCAGACCAGAATCGTAAGCAGTACAACGCCCAGCTGGGCGACTATACCGGTTCCTGAGACACAACATGATTAGCTTTGACGGTTATATATGGACATTAGTCGCAGTGGCTTACCAAGAACGAGATTTCTGATCATAGGAACGCCATCTTCTTGTGCGGCGTCACCAGGTCGACCAAGCAAGGGCTCGGTTTCTCTTGCGCCTGTATCCTCGATGGAAGGAAACCGCTCCGGGACACCCGTAGCACTTGCCATTATGCCTTGTTGTTTCTGTTGTGAGCTTGGTGTAGACGTGGCTTTAAACTGTGATTATTCGACGTTGATGAGATGAGACGCAGTCTAAACAAAAGGCTGCAGTGTCTTGATGCCGGGACCAATAGACGCTTCTGCGCGTCTTGTGCTTGGTGACAGTGCAGGTAGTTGATGAGGATTCACCGATGGAAATGCAGATGAGATTCAAATGCAGATGTAGGTATGTAAGAGAGAGAAAGTCCACGATTACAAATTCGAGTTTCGCTTCCTATTTGCGATCAATGTTGACGTCAATGAGAGGATAGAGAGTTCTGTCCAATCACAAAGCACCTTTTGGCAACGACGCGGGGTAAGTGGTAGGTAGCCCAGGGTAAGAGACATCATTCATCATCACAGATAGCATTCGCGTCAGCATCTAGGGTAGGCAAGGGGGAAAGAGGACAATTTGAAGCTAGTAGACAGATGATGCATATAAAAGCACCACCAGAATCTTAAAAACGTTGCTCGATATGATCGAGCAAACATCTCAAGAAAGCTACTGATAAGCTTGTTAGCTAAGAATTGACCTGCAGATGTTTGTAATTCTCTGGTTGGACCCCGAAAAGCCGCCGTCCGGTTAAGCGTTGACTTTCCTCCACTCCCCCGAAACCGTTAACGGAACTAGGCCCTGCGGCAAGTGACCGATGGCCGATACCTCAAACTTATCAGTGGTCATCAGTAGAAGCCAAACTCAAGTATTGGTGAAGGATCGTATGTAAAAGATGCCTCAACTGTCAGCTGCAGTACCGAAGCATCCAATGATAATAAGCTAGAGAAGAAAGTGGTAGCCGTTGGCATGATCTCGACGCATGTCAGTGGGCAGATCGGGAGTGGCCGACATCTTCTTCTCCGACTAACAGACCATGGCCTTAGCTTGATGAAATGGAAAGATAAGACCACTACAAATTGTCTGATTTTTTCGGTTTATATAGATGTTTAGATTACTGTTCTCTTCATTTTCTGTTGCATCAATTCAATCATCATGACTTCCATTGCTGACGAGATCGAGTATAAACTGGACAACGTTGACGTCTCAACGGTTCGACCTGAAGACATTGACAAGACCTTTCGTTCAACATGTATTGGTCAGTACCTTCCACATGTTCACTTGTACTAAATCACGACCGAGACATACTGAACAGTCATAGACCTCATCTCCAGTTCCCTAGGCGGCAAGGTCCTTGGATACTCAGACCAATGGTTTTGTGAGGCATCCAACCTCTTAAACCCTAAAGTCCCAATTGCTCAACCGGGCAAGATGATTTTCACAGGTGCTTGGTATGATGGCTGGGAAACTCGGAGACATAACCAGGAGCCGTTTGACTATGCCATCATCAAGCTGGGTGTCGCCTCTGGCACGGTTGAGGGAGTTGAGGTCGACACAGCCTTCTTCAACGGCAACCATGCCCCTGCCATCTCAATTGAAGGCGTCTTCAGCCAGGATGACGACAAGGTCGTTTCTTGGGGAGGAAGTCGAGGCGAGTGGGAGACTATCCTCGGCATTCGAGAGTGTGGTCCTTCTCAGCGATTTGCCTGGAAGCTCAAGACTCCTAACAAAAAGGCTTATACACATGTGAGACTCAACATGTACCCCGATGGTGGTATCGCACGATTCCGTCTGTTTGGACATGCCGTCCCCGTTTTCCCTGAAGACAAGGACGCCATCTTTGATCTTGCTGCGGCGCAAAACGGTGGTATCGCTGTTTCTTGTAGCGATCAACACTTCGGAACTAAGGACAACCTGATCATCCCCGGCCGGGGCAAGGATATGGGCGACGGTTGGGAGACGAAGCGATCACGAGGAAAGGATCACACTGATTTTGCCATTATCAAGCTCGGCGCACCTGGGTACATCGAAAAATGGGTTGTTGACACTGCACACTTCAGAGGCAACTATCCCCAAAAGGTGTCGATCGAAGGCTGCGAGTGGACAGGTCATGGAGATCCTGTCGCTGACGCCACAGCTTGGAGGGTCTTTGTTCCTCCTAGCAAGACTGGTCCTGACCAGGAGCATGAATTTGAAAGTGATGAGAAAGAAAAGAAGGATCTAGTAACCCATGTCAAGCTTATCATGATTCCTGATGGTGGAGTGAAGCGATTGAGGGCATTTGGCAGGCGAGCAGCTTAGGGTAGCTGATAAGCCTTGAAATGAAGACTTGCGAACGAAATTAGCATGGATGTAATCAATGTCACTTAGTCTACTATACGTAGCCTCAATAATGCAAGTGGATACATGATAAACTTGTAACAATCCACGTCTTAGTTTGCCATGGCATGGCATCGCATGGACTCTTGAAAACTTGAGTGTATGGATGGACATTTTAACACCGGATCGGGTACCCTCCCCCCAAAAAAAGGGTTCAGCAATGCTGTGGCTGTGCGTCTGTGACGACGTGTGTCGTAAATATCATTATTGACTTGTAGCTTGTACTGCTGCTTTTAGCGGAGCTGCTCCAAAACTTAAGCGGAATGACGGTTTCTCCAGGACTTCATTAGGGACAAAGTGGGTAGGTAATAGGTTGCCCTCCACGACAACCAACTTAGCCAGCTGAACGACATCAACACAACCAGCCCGATTTTGGCCAACGATATTGACTCAATAGCATCGATTTACCCTACTAAACACCAAAGAATTACCTGCGAATTCACTCTGCGACCGTCCAAATCACCTCATACGACCTTCCATGAACCACGCGCCGCAACTGTCTCGGTCTCTGTGTCTGCCCCTCCCTCCATTATGGATCTAGGGGACTCCCTCAGCGGCTCAGATGGACAGCCTGACGAGAAGCCACGAGCTCTCCCCGCAGATCTTCCCACATCCCTCGACGACAGACGACATGTGCCCAACGAGCATCTCATCACAGAGACAGAGATGTACGATGGCTGGCAAGGTCCGTCGCATACTTGCGCTGCTTGTATAACCAACACGTCACTGACGGCGATGTAACAGGCCAGTCACAGTTTCTCACCACACCGGCTCTAGCGAAACCTCTCAACTTCGGAAGCTTGTCGCTCAACGATCCCGACTACGACAATGACATCACGAAAGGACCCAAAGATAGCGACACGCGGTTAATGGAAATGCTGGCCGCTCAGGCAGCGCACCAGGCAGCTCCTGCTTTCGAGAATGAAGATGAGGTTGTAAACAGTGAAACTCTGTCAGATGCAGAGAAGAAGGAGAAGCTTCAGAAAGCCCTCAACATGGCTGCGAGTAACGGCGATGTCGACAGGATTCGAAAGCTGCTCAATGGAAAAGCAAAGGAGTACCTCGATTTAGATGCCGAAGACGAAGATGGAACCCCGCCACTTATATATGCTAGTTGCTTTGTGAGTCTTTTACAAGAGGCTGTACATACCTTACTGACCTTCAGATAGGGTCACGAAGCTGTTGTCCAGGCATTGATTGATGCGGGCGCCGACGTTAACAAACAGGACCGCAATCAATGGACAGCTCTCATGTGGGCTATGACGAACCGACACAAGGGCATCGCAAAACTACTGCTCGACAACAACGCTTCTTCCGACCAAAAAACCTCATCAGGACGAACAGCATTCGATTTCGTGCCCCCAGACAGCGAGATGTCATTCTACCTCCACGACGCTGGCTATAATATCGGCAATGCAGGAACTGATGATTTTTATCGCCCTGGCTTCTCTCAGGATCGATTTGAGGAAGAGATGGCAGAGAACGAGATGCGAAGACGGCTGATGATGGAAAGCGCTCGGGATCTCGAAGTTGACCTTGGAAATGTCGGCATGGACGACCAGCCAGAAGTATGACTCCATTGCAGAAAAGAAAATGCCATGGTGCTAATTAACTCTACAGCCTGTCGATGAATTCGAGGAAGAGCAACAAGAATTCGACTGGAACCGTTGTTTACATGATCAGATGTTCGTCTTTCAAGAACACGAGCTGGAGCGCATACTGGATATCGTTATCACCAACATGACACCACAAAGATCGCCATCGCAAAAACCCGTTCCAGCCAACATGATATTCCTCAGTGCACGATATGCACACTATCACTCAAGCCCTGAGCTTCTGGAGCGACTCTTAGTGTCGGCTATGGACTACATCAACGACGTTGTTGAAAGGTGTCAGTGGGATATGACCATATTGGCCTTCTGGATCTCCAACGCTACTCTTCTCCTTCACTACCTCAAGAAGGACCCGGGGCTTTTCGAGGCGACAGCCGAGTTTCAGGCCCAACTTGCCGAGTTGATAAACGAGATCTTCATCCTCATCGTGCGGGATGCTGAGCGACGTCTGGACAAGGTCTTGGATGTCGCCATGCTGGAACACGAGACTATCCCTGGATTCGAGGATATCACTTTTCAAAACGAGTGGAAGCTGTTCAAGCGCAAAGCTCAAGTCAAGGAAGAGCCATTGGAGAAACGCTTCCGACCACCGTCGCCAAAACAACGAGCAAAGCCAGCGCCTCGAAATGTTACTTCTCTCCTCTCTTCTACCCTTTTTGTGCTCGACCTCTACGATATTCACTCGGTGATTACATCACAAATCATTTCTCAACTTATTTACTGGATTGGAGCAGAACTCTTCAACCGCATCATGTCGAATCGCAAGTATCTCGCCAGGACAAAAGCCATGCAGATTCGCATGAACATATCAATATTGGAAGACTGGGCACGAACAAATAACAGACAAGCAGAACACTTTGAAGGAGGCGAGGTGCGACCTTCGGGCGAGACAACGCAAGACGCTGCTAGAAGGCACCTTGCACCCGTGATTCAATTGCTCCAGTGGCTCCAGTGTTTCTCTTCTCTTGACGGAGATGATATGGAGGCTCTTATTATCACACTCCAACAACTTAAACGGCTTAGTCCCCAGCAACTCATCCACTCAGCAAACCATTACAGGGCAGAAGTGGGCGAAAAGGGACTGCCAAAGAGCTGTATGAAATATCTTATCAATTTACAAAAAGAGGCGGCTCTCAAACGAGAAAGACGGCGAAGTGGTATAGCTTCACCACAAAAGTCGGGCCAGGACAGCACACCAGCGACACCGGTAAGGGGCCGGTCAAACGGGAACCACCTCGAGACACCTGGAAGCGTGGCAAGCCCTGCCCAGGATGACGTGTCTGACGAAGATGAAATGCCCGAGCATCTATTGCTGGATCCCGCTTTGATGTTGCCCTTCGTTTTGCCTTCGGTCACCGACATGCTTGTGTCCTACGGCGCTGGAATCGGTGGAGTGAACCGTGAGCGAGAGCGGAAGTATATCCCCACGGTGCCACCGGAGTTTCTTGAGAAGCTAGAGGTGGCCGGCGGGACCAGAAAGGGACCCATGTTTGGAGAAGCGGATTGGGAGAATGAAGAGGTCTGAGAAAGTAACATTGTGGCTGTCACGGATGCATAATCGAGCCTGTGCAAGGCGAGACGCAGCCTGGGGAGTCCAACGTAGAGACAAGATTCATTCGAAGCCTTCTTGCATAAGCCGCGATGTTGCCACAACGGCAGGAAGCATACTATGGCTAGTGATGGCGAGGGTAAGCTAATTCCTGCAGACCTCGCTACGATATGCAAGCTGCAAGGGGTAGAGGCACCCAGCAGTAGCTACGCTCACCAATTTGTGGCGGCGGAAGCAGACACGGCCAATTGTCTCAACGCGATGAGAATTATATCCCGGGGTGGAGATAATTCAACGAACGGCCGAGCAAGGCACATGCGGCGAAGGAGCGGAAGCAACGGGATGGTGTAGTCAGTCAGGTTGTAGGTCTAAGTTAGCATGATGTTGTGTAGCTCGGCACATGGCGTACGGAGTTGTGCAGGCGGGAATCTAAAAACTTCCAATATTTTCTCAATTCTTTGTCGCGATGACCTACCTAGCTTCGCGGATCAAATGTCAAGTCTCAGATCTTCCCAGCCGATCAGAAAACTTGGTTAATGAAAGCATAAGAGACAGAATTAGCGGTCCACTTTATGCGAGTTTAGAGCAGACTCTTAGTTTACTTATTTTGGCGCCCTAAAATTTAGATGTCAACTTTTCTATCATCCCTCTACTATCCAGTCACCCCGAGCAAGCGATGACTGTTTGACAGAGACTAAGGGCAGGGCTTGTGGTTACAAGTCTTCAAGCTTGGTGGGCCAAACTGTGTCGTAGCCCCAGCCTAGCAAGGATTGTGCATCCACTTCAGAACAAGGCGGCGTTGTTCTTTTGCTGCATGCACTCAACAGTTGGCATCGAGGCGAGTGAGCTACTTTATTAGACTACCGTTAGAGGGAACTTATTTTCTCTTTTCCCCATTGTGTGTTTTGACTGTGCCCTATCCAGAGGTACGTGATGTTTGCGACCTGTGTATTTATTTACCTAACCAAGCTTTTATGATAAAGACGCTTGGACGAAAAGGCATGGCTGGGGTACTTTTACCGCTACTTGAGGATGATGATGTTTTCTCCCGCCTCTTTCTGCAAAAAAAAGAAGAGAAAAAGAAAAAGAAAAAGAAAAAGAAAGTCTCCACAAACCACGCGGTAAAGGGTTCAACCGGGAGGGAAATGCAATAGCAAGGGGTCGGGGTTGCCCGATGAGTTGGCATAGACAGACCAGGGCATGGGCGGTGACAGCAACAGTTGACAGCCTGGACAGCCCTGGGCTTGGCTGGTCCCTCATACAGACAGACCATTCTATGGAAAGAACGTGGACAAGACCGGATTACGGTACCAGGTAGCCGCTCTTCCGGGTGACCTGACCCGGCCGGGATAGGGAACGGGAGGATGCAGTGCTTCCGGTGTCATCAAGGCTCCATATTCTGCGCTTTTATTTGGTTCTCTTATGCAAGTTACCTTGAGCCTCTTCTCTTCTGTCTACCCAACCCTGCCCTACCCTACTTTTTGTCTCCAGTGAGCTGAGTAATAGGGCAAGAGCCCAAAATCCTTGTTCCCAGACGGATCCTAGCATGGCTATTACAGTAGGTTCGGGAAGCGGAACTCGGGTAGATCATCCCCCAGGACCAGATAACGAACGAGGGGGATCCAGATTCGCGATGCTTGAGATATTGGAAGAGGGCTGAGACAAGTTTTCAGGTCCCAGCCTTCTTTTTATTTTTATTTAACTTTACTGGTAAATATTGGCGTTTATCTGTGTCTGTTCTTATAAAAACAAGGGGAGAACAAAAAGCAAGGTTCAATCGTCCACGGAAATGGTGGTTCTACCGTATGTAAGGGAGACTAAGTAAGGTTTGTGATGGATGGATGGATGGATGGATCTCTGGTAGTGTAAAGAGCTCGCATACAAAAGTCTCAATTTTTAAGCGGAGATGTGACCCATACAGTACAGTAAACTATTTGAACGACAGTAGTTTAGTAGAACACCATCATCTCGATACCTTAGTCTTTGTCAATTCATTGATTCTCATATCAAGAACAGTGAAGGGGGGGAGTGACGACCGTTTCATGCCAGAATAAAGCATGAAAAGTCCGTGCGAGTCTAAACTAGACATGTCCTTGTTGCTCATCAACTAACGTTAGTTTTGGCCATAGCGCGAGGTGACGAACTGGTGATGATGATGTTGCTGCCAACTTATTAAACTTGCTAACAAGGTGCTAGTTACCACATTACAGCACGCACAGTAACGAGCAAGCAAGGAAAGAGAGTTTCGGTCCGCGTGTTTTCATGTAATTGAAAGTGGTGGCGAACGAACATTTACTCTAAAAAAGGACCGAGAAGGTTGCGAGAAGATAAAAAAAAAAGTCTGTTGGGAGGCTTTTAGTGGCTCTAAAAAAAATTCAATGATTGATTGAGTTGTTTAATTCCCATTCTGATTACGATACTGGATCATCCATGCCAGAATTGGTAGGTTGTTTAGGTTCCAGTCTGTCTCTCGGTTTGTTTTTGTTTGTGTCTGTTGCGAGGGCGGATGGCTGGAAGGATGTGTTGACTGAGGTACACTATTCCAATAGTGTAGTCATGTTCCAGAATAATCGTCGTGTAAGTCAAGGGATCGGGGACAAGATGAGATGAGATGAGTGAGCGAGCGAGGCTGGGAGGTTCTCATCTGTGAGACCAGATGATACAGTCCAGTCCAACACAGCTCTGTCTTGTGTTGTATCGCCTCGGAAAGACAAGCCATGTCAGAGTCGAAACCAAAGCCAATGCAATGTGATAATGTGCGTGGTCGTTCAATCGCGGGTACCTTGCAGACCGTGTCTCGTTTGGGCGGCCTTTTCGCTGATCCTTGATGACTCTTACATTACAGTACATTTGAGTATGAATATCGATTGGATCAAAGTGATAGCTCAGAGGCCCAACTCTAAACCAAGTAGGTACTTACTGTAGCCTCGAAAACTTGACCTGGGATGGCTGGGGGAGAGAGGTGCCAGCTTTCACATGTCCAGCTATCAGTTGGCTTTAGTGGTTCTCTTGGCTGGCAAGCAAGCGGCTCAAGAAAGAGGCCCATGATGGATGAATGATCCACTTGATACGGCGCAGACGGGGATGTTCTCCGACGTTGATTGTGATGTTCTTTGTCTTTGAAAGTGGCTTACAGTACTGTAATGTCTCGGTCATCTCTTGCACCCGGAATGCAAACGCTTTGGCAAGTTAACTGATCCAATAACAAGAGGTTGCAGCTCCGATCGTGATGGAGTTTCCTAAGAAAACAAGACGGGGAAGATCCTTGTAGATTGCGATCAACTCCAAAGTTTATAGAGTGTCTACCCTGGTCAATGAAGTGTAGACTGTCGAGACCAAAGCCCTCGGAACCGTTGAACTGTGTTTACTGCACTGTAAAGTGTAAAGGCTGCCACCCTTTTTTTTTCGCAATTATGAATGCATCTTTCTGTTGGGTATGGATGTATTGCCAACGTTTCTTTGTGCCCAAAAGTCTGAGAGCTGAGAAGGGGTGGGTTACATCCAATGCATGCAATACAATTCCCCAATCAGTGACTCTTTTTCAGATCTTCTTTGTCTATAGACTAACTTAGTAGAAATCTTTCTACCTGAAAATGGAGAGATGATGATGATGTGTTGTATTCCGGTCACGCTCTCTCCATCATGCATGTCCAAAATATCAATTCATTAAAAATGTCTAGCAATAAACATCATGTGTGCGAATGGAATCGTATTGCAAAGTGGTTAGTGCGTTGTAAAAAGATTGACGGTGTGCAATCGGTATCGAGCCATACTACGTAAGGTAATAGAGTTTTTCACCGTCTCTCGAGAGACTCATAGCCTAGCCTACTGTAGAGTCTTAAGTTACCCTTGTAATGCGCCAGTACTAGCGAGGCATTTCGATCCACCTCCACTATAAACCGAAGTAGCGGAGCGGGTTCTTGCCGTAGCCAACGGAAAGAGCGTGGATCCTGTGGATGATGTGGCTGTCAATGGATGGACCAAAGAGAAGAAGGAAAAGGGAAAGAAAAAAATATGTACGTTTTGTTGTTTACTTTGCTGGGTGCTGTTGCATTGTTGATGAGTCGGTCTAGTTTGAGCTGCTGTAGATGCTGGGTAGACTAGTTGTTAATCATATGTATATGTATATGGATCTCATCTTCCACACACTCCATTTTCTCTTCTTCTGGTCGTCTAATGCTTTAATGCTTTATTTTTTACGACTCACGATTTGCAATAATTGTTGTTTCCAGCTGGACACGATACGATACCTACAATAACGACGACACACGACACTGTCTCTCATGATCAGCTAGCTAAACTTGGAAACCAAATTCAGACCCGATCAACGTTTTTACGACTTTTCGCTACTCCATCATCCTTGGCTATTTCTCTGCATACCCTCAACTGAATCTTCGCCTTCAACTCTATATCAGCGAGATTGCGTTGTCTCAACCAAGTCTAAGACCAAGTCTTCTGCCCTTTTGTCCAACGGCAACTCGGATCCAATCTTCGACAAGAGTCGAGTTCCAGTCCAAATTGAATTCGCATCAAGACTGGCGCTGTTTGAGTCTCGTTCTCCCTTGACCAAGCAGGACCCGACCCGACCTGATCCGGACCAGACTGTCTCCCTTGGGTTCTACCGTATTCGTCTACGCGTCTACAGCACGGTATAATACCGACTCGCGACCCTTTCTTCGACACTTCCTGGCTTGCTTCTTCACCTGAAGCTTTTCTGGGTTCGGTCCAAGGTTGTGTTTTCCCCGGCATCAGCATTGCTCCCTTGCATTTGCTGCTGCTCACTCAACCAACCTGCCGGGGTCTCACTTACACCATTTTTCACCGATAGACTCACCACCTTTTTCTTCGACAATAACCAGCCACTTCGGTGTTGGTTTTAAGGCTCTAACCACTATTAAACTACTGCCACCGTTGGGTTCCTTTGTTGCGATCGACCAAATAGCATCATCATGTTGCCCTCCAAATTTGGTAGTGTGCGACAGAAGCAGCCTACCGAACGCCGAACCAGTCTACGGCTCGACGCGAGCATTGTGGCTTTGCGATACGAAAAGACTGCCCCAGCAGAACCTCCTATTATGATCGTTTCACGAGACCCTTCTCGCCTCTCAAGACACCCTTCATCCTCTTCAGCATCATCTCACAGCTCCCGCCATCGACCTATCGTCATTGTTCCTCCGGGTATCGTGGCACCACCTGCCGAGGAGCACCCAGCCTTCCGAGGTTCAGCTTCAATTTCAGCTTCGTCATCGTCTTCGCCATCACCAAGGACGTCTCCCGTTTCGGTGGAGGAGTGGAAGCGTGATTCCGGAGTCGCCAGAAACAAGTCTACTTCCACCATCCACGAGGAGGAGGGTGAGGACGAGGACGACTACGCGGGAGTTGCCTGCAAGTCAAAAATTCCTGCAGTGGAATCGACTGTGTCGTCTTTGATATCATCCGTAATGTCGCAGCCCAGTACGACAGCTCAGCAAATAGATGATCCTTTCGTGGACGAGAATAGCATCTTTGAGCCTCTAACATCGAGTTCGAGCGAGGCCTTGTGTCTCTTGTACAACGCTCGATGTATGACACCGCCAGAGGCGTCTCATTCCGATTCTGCTACTGCTGTACCGACATCTACAACTACGTCTACGCCCGCAACACCTACTCGACCCAGCAGAGGATCAATTACTCCCATTTCTGCTGCTTTTGCTGAATACCTCCCAACCAGCATGCCTTCATCACCGACAGGTCCTGCTCCCGTTCCCCAATCTCCTTGTCGATCAATTCCGTCATCACCTCGCTGCTCTACCTCTTCCTCATCTCGCCCCACAATCTCCAAAGATCCCACTTCTCGTGCACGCTCAGGGTCTCGCGGTCGGTTCAGTACATTTTCCCAGATGTTCACTACGCCGATGCAGCCCTTGTGGCGGGGACCTGTGAGCGCCGGTGACAGCTCAAACCTCTCAAACTCAAACACTGAAAGCGCTTTTTCCAGCACGTCTAGTACCCCTACAGCCACTGCACAATCCACTATCGCTACCCCTGGCGCTACTGCGAGCGCTACCGTCAATGCCCCAGCCACTGATGCCGCTTTGGCCATGGCCTCGGCTGAGTCTAAGTTAGAGCAATCGCATCCGTCGGTAAATGACCAGGGCACCTCCCATTTTTGGAACAGGTCCCGCCCTGCCTCCACAACCTCAAATAATGGCACTAGCAATGCTACATCGGCGGATACTTCATCTAATAACGATCTCCCACTCCCCTTTGTTCCCCTCGACGTCTCCATCCCTAGCGAAAGCCTCCTCGATGATGCATTCATGAATTCTGTTTCATTTTCCAACCGTGGAAGCATCATGTTTGCCCCTCACGAAGCCGCCGCAATTGACGGCGCCATCAAGAAGCAACAACAGAACAACATGTCTTCAATTGATTCGTCCTCTTTCACCTCCACATCCTCTGCAAACGCCGACACCCTCGCGACCGCAAACAACGACGAGTCCAACTCTGGCCATGCCACCCCAACCCCTAATACCTCAACAACCGCTCCTCATGACCTTACTCCTACTCCCACAACTCCTACGACCCCAAAATCTCAATCACAATACTCCTTTCCTCGACCCAGCGACGAGTCCAACGACATGAACAACTCCCTCAAGGGGGTCGACGATGGTTCAGGTTCTCTTCAGGACCCGACATCAACCCCCGACATTCGTGTCTTGACCGCCGACGTGGAGAAGGAATCTCAAAAGGTGAGATCGCTCTATACTGTTGGCGATGGTTCCCGCGGTGAGCCTGGTAGAAGGCACTCGTATCACGAGCGCCTTGAACCAACTCCCGAGGTCCCGTCCGAGGAGAATGAACTTGACCCGTATGGTTTTCCTTGAATGTCCCAATTATCATCATCGCGGACAATGATTTATGCTAACCTGTATTTGCTGTAGTGTTCCAAGACATCTTTCTCCGGCCTGGCAAATGCCCGCCTCTGGAAGTTCTTCTTCCCTCAGGTCTAGAGGCGGACTCGAGGATTGGGATGACCTCGAAGGCGCCCACGTCGATCGATATGGATTCATCACCATGCCCCCGCGACCCGGCTCAAGGATGGGCACGCCCTCAGAAACAAGGTCCGCATCGGGATCACCTAGAAAGCGTAGCATGTTACAGAAGCGGGACCCATATAGCTTGACATCTACCGTCAGCGGAAGTGGTCGAAGGACACCAACAAGGAAGGTTTCTGCCAGATCTCTCAATACGCAACACTCCGAATTATCAGTATCAACGTCGCTCCGCTCATCTCGGTCGGTCATAAGACAGGCCAGCAATTTATTACCACATAACCGCGACCGGCGGTGGATGGACGAGGCAGGCGATATGCTCGACGCCGCACCTAGTCTCCAGGATATTGTCGACGAGATACAAGCCGAGAGATTAACAGAAGTTATGAAGCGAAAAGAGTGGGAGAGGTCAGAAAAGTGGAGGAGAATGGCTAAAGTCGTTCGCAAGGGCGGCGGCGAAGGGGAGGGCATGGGCTTCGAGTTCGATGCCAGAAACCCGAAACTCATTGAGAGGACGTGGAAGGGAATCCCCGATCGATGGCGGGCAGCAGCGTGGTGGTCCTTTATGGCTACCAGCGCTAGGGAGCACGGAGGTATGGCTTCTGAAGACAGAATCGTGATGGAATTTCACCGGCTCCAACTACGGAGTTCACCAGACGATGTACAGATCGACATGGATGTACCCAGAACCATCAGTCGCCACATCATGTTTCGACGTCGTTATCAAGGCGGTCAGCGATTGCTATTTCGAGTCCTCCATGCCATCTCTATCTATTACCCTGACACGGGATACGTCCAAGGCATGGCATCGCTGGCGGCTACATTGCTCTGCTACTTTGATGAAGAGAAGAGCTTTGTGATGCTAGTACGTATGTGGCAGTTGCGCGGGCTAGCACGACTATACCGCCCAGGTTTTGAGGAACTCATGGCGGCTATGACCGACTTTAGCACAAACTGGCTCAACAAGGAAGTAGCTAGTAAGCTGGTAAGTTTGAAGGTTAATGACAGCCGCGTGTTTGATGCTGACGGCTTCTAGGACGAACTGTGCATTGACACTACTGCTTATGGTACACGCTGGTACCTCACACTATTTAACCTTTCCGTCCCCTTTCCAGCCCAGCTGAGAATCTGGGACGTGTTTCTTTTATTGGGAGATGGTTCTGTCGCCACAAGACCCGTGAGCGACAGCCGAAAGTCCGAGAGCAAGCCTACATCGTCGGGCGAATACGACGTTTTGCACGCTACCAGTGCAGCGCTGGCTCAAGCCTTACGGGAAGTCCTCCTGGGTGCCGAGTTTGAGAATGCCATGAAGGCATTGACGTCGGCGATACCCATCAAGGACGAAGACCTTTTGATGAAAGTGGTCAAGGCGGAATATAAACAACACCACGGCAAAAAGAAGGCCTAACACGCCTTTTTGCCATGACTCTGGTATAACGAGGGCATTCTCCTTTGTCTTTGTCTCTTTTGGCTTGATTGCTCTTTGTACATGCGAAGCTGTATCATGATACCCTGCAGGGTGTTTTCTTGTTTTAGGTTGCTTGCTTTGCTTTGCGTTGCGACATTGCTCGATACCCGTCTCTCATGCTACGGCCTCTGAGGGACTACATGCCTAGACAAGGCCATTCTTTTCTATGTGTTAGTTCGCGAGAACGTCATGGATTCAGAAACAGACGGAGTTATTCCCTTTTGGTGGTTGATAGCGTTTGGAGCCACGGAACCTAATCCTATATACCCTGTTCCTGGCACTGCTTGTTTTGTTGTCTTGCTTTGAGGGTCGCTCCGATGAGGCTTGGGAATGATAGGGTTGTGGTTGATTGCACTTTAATGCACATGCATGAGGAAGACAAGCGGATTATGAAAGGGCATACAGAGTACCTAAATGGGACGGAATAGGAATCAGAAGAAATCAAAAGATAAGCGAGATATGAGTGCTATAACCGCCTCGAAGTTAATGTATATGCAGTATTAGTAGTGTCCAAGATGTCTGTCATGATTTACTCAAGTGAAAACCCCATGGTTACTAACAAATTCAGCCTTCAAGTATCTGTAGGCGAGCTGTGGCTGATCTTACACTTCAGTATGGTCACATCGTGGTATACAAGTATCCAGCTAAGAGCCAGGAACAGGGTTCAAATAAAGGTTGTCTCTTGACCAAAATAGTTCGAACCTTTGTCATGGCCTCAGCCACATCTTCTCCTTGTCAGAACTGTCAATCCTTTTTCAGCCCAACCCCCTCCTTTTCTCCTCTCTCTCCTCTCCTCTTCGCTTCGCTTCCACTTCGTTGGTGATTCTCTCTCAGTTTCAAGGAGAAGGTCTGTGCCCACCCTCCTCCATCTTTCTATGTAATCAAGATTGCCTCTTTTGGCTTTGACTTCCGACCCCTCTCTCCCGGAGCTCCGTGCGATGCGGTGCGGGGGACCGAGTCGGGCTGCCATCAAAGTCGGAAGCGGCTCGGCGGGATCAACTGGATTGCAAAGAGAGCAATCGTTAGACATATTAGTCCGTGTACTGTAAAGAGTTATTTTTAATAGGGTTTCTGCTGCACATAATTTCGTTGAAAATATAGCTCGGTTAAACAACTAACAGTAGTAAGCATCCTGTAACTTATCACTGCTACTATGAAAAGAGTTTAATCCCCGGCTTACAAGTAACCAACGGATTGCACCGCATTGTACAGAAAAGTATGTACATGTGTTGTTATGTCCTGCAATGACGCGAGGTATTAGCTGCAGCTATAAGCCATAGCTAATTCGAATGTTACTCTACCATGCATTAGTTTCCTGTTGGTTTTTTTATTCTTTGTTATTCTTCTAGTTCTTATGCATAGTCGATGTGCAGACGGCCGAGTTTTCCCCTTCAAGACAACCCAGACTGCAAGCCACACACTGACTGAGGGGCCTGGGAGACGAGACGAGACGGGACATGAATGGGCATAGCATCATTCTTGTTTATTTTGTTCTTGTTCTTCTTTCTGTTTTTGCTTCTCTTTCTTTACACCGCTGAATGGTTTGCAGTAGCATGAGATGGCTTATGCACAGAACCATTGTTTTTTTCTTTTCTTTCTTATTCATGTAGCTAGCTTCCTTGTCTTATGCATGTCATCTCTAGCCCCAAGTCCAAGTTATAAAAAAGGGCGTTTCCTCTTTTGGAGAAGTCCTGCAAGAGTCAAAGTGTGGCTTTTTCGTATTCATCCTTTCTCCTCTTCTGTGTTGGTTCCCTATGTCCCATCCAGTTTGACAGCTCCTCACTCCGTACTCACTCCAAAGGCATGGCTGGTCTTTAGCCCCCAAAAATGTTGAGTGGGTGAATGAGTGAGTGAGTGATAGGAAAGGTCCATTGCCAGACGGTGACTGCAACCCCAAGAGTTAAGAGACCTGGTCCCTGCCTGCTCTTGCGAGAAGGATACGAGGTGCGTTCGTCTGTTCTAGGAATTCCTAATGGATCCTGAGAATAAGCTATACTGGTACTAGTGAAATGGCGTTCGGTAACCGCAACTTTGTCTTGAGGCGTACCTGAGTCCAAGTTAAGATGCTTTACAGTACAGTACGGGTCGACCTTGAGGCTTGATGAAATGGCCAGGGTAGACCGAAATGGCATCAACTTCTAGCCGACTTGTAAATAGAACGAAGCCACCGGGGTTAGTGGTTGCCTGGTAGACTGACTACCGTGGCATAGTTATGATAATTCTTACTTGAGTATGCTTTGGCCAAGACAATAGTCTCATGCATCTAGCCCCCTTCGTATATCATCTACACATGTGTTACTCGCTGCTCATTTTCGATTAACATTTCTTGAGAATGTTAGTTATGCATTGCCTGAAGCTGCGAAACTTCATCTTTCTCAAATCTAAGTCCACAGGTTATCTATAAACCACCTGTGAAAACTGTCCCGGATGCTTCCATGTCTGCCCTATAATCCATCGTGCCTGAGCCCGTGTTCAATCCGCCATATCCAATGCTATTTCCCGATACCCTCTCGACTCCTTTCGACAAGAAAACAACCAATTTCAGAAACTCCAATTTTCTCCAAACCCAAGGCTCTCTCATCTTCTAACCCGCCTACAATGTTGCCTAGCAACATATAACTACCATGCACGAACTCCTTAAATATGATTCCGGAAGTACGGAAATAATTAAAACCGAATTTTGGTGATAGTGCGATTTGTTTTGAAAAGTGATGTTGGCCCAATCAAGGATTTCACGTCGAGACGGAATCACTCTTCATTCCAGTTGCCCAGATAAGCAACTTTCTCAAGCCGTAAAAAGCAATAGTACTCGCCTGTGTGGTTGTGGGCTGTCATAAATGAGATCAACGATTTCCGCGCTTAGACGTAAAAAGAAATGATATCGCCATGTGGCGCATATGGGCGATAATTGATCGACAACGCGTCTAGAGGGTCTCCCGTCAAACCAAACTTATCCATCTCCTGCACCGTCGCGCGGCTTTGATGTTTCTCTGACATCTCTAAACGTCCTTGAATCCCCTGGAGAAGATTGCCTATATCGGGGCCCACCCTCGTCAGCTGGGCGAGCAGGTCCCGGATACCGCGCGGCAGACTGAGGTTCCTCTGACAGAATTGCTGATACTGACTGTTTCGACTCGCTACGTTCCCTGCCTGGTCGATCTCGCTGCGGCATAGGTGTTGAGCTGCGTACCGGTGATCTTCGTATTGGTGACCTTCGACGTAGAGGTCCCCCGAAACCCTCCCTCCGAGAACGTTCTGGACCGGTACCTCTGAAAGGCGACATATCGCTCCTTTGCCGTGAGTGGCCTCGATCTGGCCCACGAAATGGTTGATTCGATGAGCTACCTTGGTTAAAGGGTGGAGGTGATCGGTACCGTTGTTCGCTGCGTGTCGGGGAAGGGGCATGCCCGGTGGCTTTGCGCTTTCTGGGAGTTTCCCCTATTGACACAGAAGCTGCATTAGTTCATAGAGAATCTCGTTTTCTCTTGGTCTTTGACGAACCAGAAGGGCTTCCGGGCCGGTTCGAGCTACCACTGGCTTGCGTCGTCGGCGGCTGCCAGTGGTGAAAGTATATCGAAGGACTCGCTTGCGATTCTTGCTGCTGATGAGCTTGCTGCATATGCGAATGCTGATGCGAGTGCATAGCAGGAGCATGTGCAGGTTGCGGGACGTTGGTGTTCAAACTCGGTAATGTCGACATGCCCATAGGCCGTCCAATTACACCGCTCACCGTCTGGCCTCGAGGCCTTGATGGTGATGATGGGTATACGTACCCGGCTGCTGGCGCAGGCGCAGGAGGAATGCCTTGTTGCTGTGTATGCGGCTGCGACTGAGGTTCTCGTTGGTGGTCTGTCGACATAGGCCATTGAGCAGGCATTATCTGAGCACGAGGAGGACCTTGACCTGGTTGCATAAACTGTTGAGCCCATTCCAGAGCAGCCTGCGGTGGTAGACCTCCACCACTCATACCTGCGAAGACGATGGGAACCATAGGAGGTGGGATACCTGCTTGAAGGGACGTTCGCAACATGTCCATCTCAACCTTACGTTGCTCTAGACGCAAACTCTCCTGTCTCGTTCGTTCTTCTTCTTGCCTTCTTTTGTCCTCTTCTACCCTCGCCTGCAGCCAATGCTTCATCGACTCTTCTGCCCCCTGCCATTGCTGAGGTGGAGCGGGTAGCTGACCCCAAGAATCCCTCTGTTGGTGACCGGGAGGTCCCAACGATGTCTGTGGTGGAGGTGGAGGCGGTGGGTGAGGTTGATGATGTGAAGGTGGAGGAACACCAGCAATTGTAGCCTGCTGAGGAGGAAGAGCCATGGCTGCCGGTGGCGGCAGGCCACGATGAGGAGCCGACATGGGCTGCAATGGTGGACTGTGTCCCCGATAAGCAGCAGTTAATGATTTGTTTGCTAGTTCTTGATATATTAAGGGGGGAGAGGATCGACAGGTTGAAGGCGGAGTCGGAAGATCATGAATAGACTTGTAGCCGTAAGTTGGTGGCTGCTTGACGGTAAGCATCGTTGTATGGTAGCTGGGCTACGCCAGTGGGGGCATTGGCGCGAGAGATGCGAGAGGGCTTGGAAGGTAAGAAACGACCGTGTGTCTTTTGGGAGGTTGGGGTTTTGTTTGTTATTGACTTTTTACAAGACAGTCCCAGCCAAAGAGGAAGAACGTGGTCCAACCGTGTGACTAATGATATGAGGAAGATATACAATGCACACAAAGTGGCTAAAAGAAAGATATCTCCAGCATCGAAAGACTGAAAGAAGGAACGAAAGCAATAATGCCAGCAAAGATATGTTGAAGGAGAGGTCAAAGTTTCTCTCTGCCAATCCTTTGACAGTGACGGACCAAGGTGAGATATTTATTTGAAGGGAGAAAGGAACAAGGATAAGATCGAACAGAGGAAATCTGGAAATGAGGAAGAATAGAAAGAAATGCATACAATGTGGGTTGTAGACGTTGTATAAGACGACCAGAGGCGACAGAGGGCGACAAGCTGGAGATGTTGGCCAGCTTTAGAGTGTGGCGGTCGAGGTGAGGGGGGCGGATGAAACCAGTTGACAAGCAGGGCCAAGCTCATTTGGAACCAGTCATGGATGGCTCTTCCATATAGCACACATGGGGGGCACACGTAGAAAAGAGCTGTCAATGATTGTGAGTTAGTAAGTCCAAGTTAGAAGTGGGGAAGACTCAAGGCTGACAAGACAAGGTAAGAAGTTGATGGATATAAATGGACTAGGTTGAGAAAGGATAGAACAAACAAGGCTCAGTTACAAGGTGAATGCACCGGCAAGTCAGGTCAGAAGCCGGGAAAGAGTTCGAGAGCTTCAAGCCTTGCAAGGCTGTTATAGACGACACAGGATGCTGTAAAGAAAGGACAGCACGAATTCAAACGCAGGTACCAGCCAGTGCGGTCAAATGTCTTGTTAGTTGTCTTTGCCTTTCACAACTAACAGGCACGCCTATATGCTTATCAAGTCAAATGCTTGAAGTCACCGAGGAGTGCTGTCCTTGAAATAGAAAGGAGTGTTGAGCAGGAACCGTGATCTAGGATCTGGGTTAATCTGCTTTGTCCTGCCCGTGATCGTGTTCAAGTTAGCTCAGCATTGATAATTCTGCGGCAGCCGGGACGAGGGTAGCTTGCAGATTTCAGGGAGCTATGACAAGATTTCAACGGCGTTAGGACCCAAGGTTATTTAATGAACGAATGGGGGAGGGGGGGCAAGAATAAAGAAATGAAAAAGGCGAAGGTTGACGATGATCTTCGAGAGAAGATGGAGGAGAGAAAGAAAAGAGAAAAGAAAGCCTGAGCAGCTCGAGTGAGCTTCACTACAAGTGGAGAGCAGAGTGAGTGGTGGAAAGTGAGAGTCCACGCACACACCCGCACACGCCCACCCGCCTGCTTATACGCACATCATCAAGCGCCGGCCGCCGAGACGTCTTCCTCCGGTCCGCATTTTGACGCATTGGAGTTGTGACTCCAGGATCAAAGACACTTGAAGTCATAGTGGAAACGCCTTGAACGTAGAAACTATCCCCGGTCAAACAGGGGTTATCTAATCTAACGGATTGATTAGGGATCAATGGCAACAATTCAGAAAGCCACAGCCAAGAGCTTTCTGACAAAAAGTCATGCCAGGCAAGGAGATTGAACAGCCAGATTCGGTCAAGACAGTCTGGCATAGGACGTTTGAGGCAAGGGCTAGAGGAAATGCTATACCAGTAGGAAGAATAAAGGTGTCTTGAATCATCTTACTAAGGCAAGCCCAAGCATGGCAAGTTTAGGAGACTCAGGATAGAAGAATGTATCAGAAGGAGATTTGACAGATTCTGGGACGCATAGTAACTAGGGACAAGACAAAACACTAAAGTTATGGTCGATACAGGGTGCAGGGGTTGTGATTTGGGGACAGTGGCAGAGGCAGAGCAAAGAAGTGGCTGAGAGTAACCGGGGGCTGAAAGAATTGCTGCCATGTTGAAAACC
Source organism: Fusarium aywerte (assembly GCA_013186375.1). Classification (NCBI taxonomy): domain Eukaryota; kingdom Fungi; phylum Ascomycota; class Sordariomycetes; order Hypocreales; family Nectriaceae; genus Fusarium; species Fusarium aywerte. The sequence continues at coordinate 4,201 of JABCQV010000407.1, read as the reverse complement.
CAGACTGTCCCATTTGAGAAGTCAAAGAGCCAACGAGAAGACAGGATGGAAGACTCCGAAGAGGGTACAGTACATGCTTATGGATGAATGGATGGATGGATCATGAAGTGGGGAGAAATCGGGAGCCAGGGAGGGGTGTGGGTGTTGGAGGTGTGCAAACCAGTGAGCACGATGTGTAAAAGCGACAACGACAGTAATATAATATTTTCGAGCATGCTCAACTGTAGTATCGTTGTGTGGTATCAGAGTGAATGATGTGCTCATTGCTCGTCCAGACGACTGTGTTTCCTTTTCTTTCGCCCATGCTGTGTCTGCCCCCTCAGTCAAAGAAAAGGGCAATGAGAATCTGGAATAACTATGAAGAAGTTGATTAGGCACACCAGTACAAATTTTCTACGAACAAGCTCTCTTTGTTCCCTGCCCAAGGTGGTAACTTTGAGGCTAATCCCACGGGCGCCAAGGCAATCTGTCCGAGCTACTGCAGCCTCCAAGATACAGGTACAGTACCGGACCAGACCGGTCGAGCCTCTCAGCCTCGGGGTGATTCACAGGAGGGTATGTGAGACATGGGTCTCGAATCCGGTAGTTAAGCGGTAACCAGAAAATCGTCAACAATGCTCGCTGCTCACAAAAATTAACGGCTGAAAGTCTGTTGGTAGCTAAGGATCTCGAGCAGGCAATAGTGTGGATGAGCAACACCAACAGCTTGTAAGTCAATAGTGTACGTACTTAAATCGATGCAGTTTAGTCCCTGGTCAGGGTGTGAAGGACTAGGTCGAGATGGCGGCCAAGTTTTCCCTTGCTCCTCGTATTTCTTGCTTCTTAGCTGATGACCCAGATTTCCTTCTCTCTTCTCGAATGCACGTCTTTGAAAGCTTCTGGTGGATATTCCAGGTGTTTGATGTTGCCTTTTTGTCACAATGAAATTCCGAATTGGGAGATGCACGCTCGCTAAAGGGTATAATACGCGCTTTATCAGCCCTGACGTGGTGGGTTGGGTTTCCTATCCTGAGACGTTAGTGCCGTGGGTGTTAGTGATGTACTCGTGTATTACAGGGATGCAATTCTCGAGTCAACGGGAAGTGGACGACATGGATTGATTTCGCTCATCATCAACAAGGAACCTGGAAGCTGTTGCACGAAGCGCGGTTCCTGTAGCCGGGTTTAAACCGCATCTCGTTTTGTCGAGTTGTCGAGTATAGTACCATAGCCAAGTACTTGTGGCTTGTGGTCTATTGTTTCGGAAGTGACGGGGATATTGCACGGATAGCACAGATGCATCTTGTTAGCAGAATCATTTCAAGGGATAATAATAAGGATCGAAGTCTTTTGCGAAATGGCGTTTTTGGCTTTACTTGATGGGATTCACCAATTGCTGGCTCCTTCTAGATGACCTCTTTTTGTTCCTTCCTGCTCGCGTTCCTTCACTTCTTGCCTGATGCCATCCGAGTCACTTCCTTCCATTCAGTACGTAGGCAATATGGAAGGCACCGACCGACGTATAACAGCACAACATCTTAATAAGGAAGGCGATCAACAATCCAGGCAAGAAAAATAAACAGTCAACCCCCTGCCCTATCTTAACTTTAGCTTCTGCCGATTTGAGGAAGGTGCCCTTCAACTAACTTTAGCTCGGAACAAGTTCGTTCAGCCGCTCTTTCCGTCCTCGTGTGGCTTTGGGTTTGAGCTGCGTGGTCTTGGATACCTAGGTACCTACCCAGGCCCTCCTTCCTTACCTTAGCAGGTGAAGGGGATGTTCGTATGTAGCCTTGTTCTTGCTTGGACTCGATACCTAGTATCAATTCTCCCTTCGTGTCGCGGTGTCGCGTTTCATCTTTGCAAATCTCCATCCCACCCACTTTACCGAAGTTGCAGGACAGCATTTCTTACTGCTGAATATTTACGACATCCATCAAAGGAAATTGGCAACAGTGAGTCAGGATGACACGCTAACTAATCTTTTACAGTGCATTATCCAATACAACACATGCATGCGAAAGGCAGCTGATGTTCACGATCCGCCATGACAAACTCAGTATCAACAGCATCATGCTTCGTCATCATTCAACGGTCCAAACAGCTGCAGACCCATTCCCTCATGATACTGTTACAACCCAATGCTATAGAGGATACCTGGTCTCCTGCTCACCTCGTCAGCCATGTCAGAGGTTGAACAATGATGTCCAGGTTCAGTCATGATGCATTGGTGGATTACTAGCACATTCTTTCTAGTGCCTCTATCTAACATTATGGCAGCCTCAAGCCCTTCTACAGGACCTCGAAGCGTACCTGGAAGCAAGCCAGATTAGCTAGCGTCGCCCGATGCTCATCAGATGATGGGCCTTAGCCAAAACCATTCGTGAATTTATCGCCACGCAGCTACAATTGTAAAGTCGTCGTCGAAAGCACGTTGCAGCATCCACGGATGCCTTGATAGTGGTGGTAGCGACTGCGAAGCTCAGATCGTTCATTCGAAAAAGTGTCTATGCAATTCGTCATCTGGAGATGAGGATGGTTGTATAGAAATGAGCATTCGTGGATTGAACCTCAGAAACGCAGGCCCTATTCCTTTGGAGTCAACTGGAGCTTCATTGCCAAGCACACCCTAGCCGAACCGAAACCCGAAGAGCTTCAATGATCTTTGCCAATATTCATCATCATCGTCGAGCGGAGGAGCAAGCTCAGACCAACGACACCCCACCTTTTGGACTAGGTCCCACCCTCTCGAAAACCGTTACCACCCTCCTCGAGGCACGCGAGCCGTTAAATTCACCGGCTACTATAGCGGGAGAGCGCCACGGTCCAGGTCAAGGTTCTCACTTATATGCGGGCGATATGAATGATCGATAGACTCTTCGATTCGCTTTTCAAGATCCGCATATATACATTGTTCCGCGTATCTGTTCTCGAGTTTGACAATTGATGCCTCCTGAAGCCTACGCTCAGCATGGCTAAGAGGTTGCGGCGACTGCTCTAATACCGTGGGGAGACTGTCCCCAACAAAACAATGACCAGGAAAAAGATCGCCTATGAGAAAGCAACTGACCTAAAGTGTCTTAGATATCGACAAGCGTGCACCCTTGTGAATTTCACTCCGTTTCGTGTAGAGACATACAGGGCTCATTATGATTCGGTCCCTCACAGTACCTCCAACGAAATGACTTTCATTTGCATGAGCGAGTGATTCGAAAAGAGAAGAAGGTCTTGGCGAAGACTGAGAGCAGGTTGGGCGCCAATTCTTCAATCTGACCTCCACTACAGAGCTAATTCACTACCGGTGACCTGAGTTTGGATGAACTCTGAGAGGCTGATGTGATATGTCATACCTACGCGACCACTTTATGGTTAAAGAACTAGTCATGGGTAGTATTCCCAGCTTCATCGAGGTTGAGCCAGAGATTGGAAGCCTCTCGGGGTCACACTAAGAGGTCTAGGGTGCCAAGAATATCTAAATATGTGTTACTGTAACACTCGATGATCCTCAGAGTTAACCTTGCGCTTCTCTCCCTTACAGTGGTTCCATTGTACGAGGGAGATCTGTGTTATCTCTCTCCATTAGTGCGAGTCGTACATACTTAGATGAGAAGTACGAACCAGGTCAGTATCCTACCCCAAACTGTCTTGGTTTACTAAACTAGGTAATCAGCACGAATTTCGTTCGTAACTAATTTATTACCTCCTTCAGTTGCGCTTTCGAGCCTCTGTCAACGAGATTGAGGCATCAAGCTCCGTAAGACAATGCCCGCATCCCCGAGCCAACAAGGGGTTAACATAAGATTTTGTCATCAGTTCTAAATTGCTGGATACAAACAAGCGGATAGTCAGCCGGCCCAGATATGCATAAAGTAACAAATCATTTTGTCTTTTGTCCTATGGTCAAGTTTTGCTACTCTTAGCCCCTTGCACTTGTAGATCTCATATACAATAGAAGTTGCGGACCCATCACGACTGGCTACCTATGTTTTCTGAGTAGAGCTAGACTTCTGTGTGAGTATCTTTTTGTGTTGATTACAACAGTACCTGTGTACGGGGTATCTCCAGATCTCTCTGGTGGTTAGCATTTTGAGTACTCGAGGGAGGGAGAGGGTGTACGTAGCATTCTCCCACAGACTGTCTACCAATCAGCAACTGTTGTGGTTAGCTCTTCCAGTTCCAAGGACTAGGGATCCCGGGACCTGATCATCTAGAGCCAATTAGAGAC